>JASAOD010001840.1:0-43564 GCA_030849845.1 Crithidia brevicula | reverse complement strand
CGCCGTCGAGATCCAGGAGAAGGTAGTCGATGGAGTCCAGCAGGTCCTTCACCTGCGCCTTAGTGGAGAGTGTGGATGTCATTATGTTTACTTTTTGCTTGGGAGAGCGATGTAAGGGTTGAAAGCTCTTTTTTGTTTCTTTTTGGTGGGTTGTGTGTGTATGTTTGTGTGTTGGTAAGGAGAAAGCTGGAAGCAGATAACTGTGGAAAAAGATGTGTATATTTCTGTGGCGTATAAGGGTCAATAGAAGACTGACGAGTCGAAAAGCCAAAAGAGGTAGAAGAAGAACGTAAAAGGAGAGTGGAAGACACTGCCAAGAGAAACAAATCGGAAAATGGCAAAGCCCAACTACGGCACCGCAGATAACCATAAACAATTCTGTTCAGCTCGCTCTTAATTCTCAAAACGAAGAAAAAAAGGAAAACAGGCTCAAAGCTCATTGAGCAGCATTGAAGTTGGACGGTGAAATCGCTTTTATGTCTTCGCTAAAGTTTCCACTGTATAACATCCACTGAAGCAAAGGTGTGTCTGCTCTTCATTATGCTAAGTCTAGGCGACTAAACAACGCGTAATTCAACCATAAGAACATAGACGATTTCCAATTCATAATAAAAGATAAGGAAAAGGACGAAGGGTTCACTAAGAGCCGAGTTGTATACTAAAAGAGCACGGGCTGTGCTGCTAAATAGAAGCACAAAAATAGGATTGTTGGACGATTGCAGTCATCCGGGCCATAGAGCGTGTATAGATGTATATGTGTGTATCGATGAACAAGGGCAGCAGCCTTCCGCTTCTATGGAAGACTTGTATTACAATTGATTCAAATTGCCTATATAGGCAAGACTATTCAGGGTGGAAAAAGAAGAATCATAACAATAATAATAATCATCATCAGGTCTTCCTTTCGCTCCTGTCGCTTCTGTTAGCGAATTGGCGTTCGAAATATTGTGACTGAATTGAGGAGGATAAATGGAGAGAAAACAAAAAAAAAGAAATAAAAATAGGTATCGTACGTCAGGTTTAAAAAAAAAGGATGCCAGGACCTAACCACACGCGATCTCTTCTGCAAAGCGGCACACAACGGCAACCGCAACGAAGGAGATATTAGACCGCATCATGCCAATAGGCTCCAGAAGCAGTTCAGCAGCAATATGAAGATCACTTGCTAGGAAGCACATTGACAGAAAAACAAAAAGGGTATTGCAACCGATAAATAAGCAGAAATAGCAGAAAAAAAAGATCCTTCGCTCATTGAACACGTCCTGAAGACAGAGAGAAGACAAAGATCAATAAATAAGAATGACGAGGAAACACGTTTTTCTCTTCCGCCGCATTCGCTGTCATGTCGTCAGGTCTCTTGGACAAAACTCGGGTCACCTCACAAAAGAGTTAAAAAAGAAAAAGAACAATAGCAAAATAAAAACAAACTATGGATGAACAAACAAAAAAGCATGGTGCTCGCGTCAGTACAGGAAAAGTAAACAGAGCTCGAACTTCGAACTTTGGGACACAATCCACTCTGAACAGAAAATACAAAAAAGAGGATCAGAAAAAAGGGAGCAGACAAGAGAAGGAAAATAGGAAAGAAAAAATAGGAGGTTTCAATGCGATCAAAAAAAAAGTTACAAAAAAAAAGCGAGTTTTAATGGACGCATTGCGTCCTCAAAAATTCTCCCGCTTTCTCTGTCTTATGACAACACAGAAAAGAGAGACATTTTCAATGAACGAAAAAGAAGACTCCACACACACATAGACACACACAACAACAACAGAAATGATGTTTAATTTTTACGGTAACACAGCAGGTTCAAAAGGAGTGGGAGAGATCGCAGAACGGAAAACTGGGTTTTTGAACCGCGCCGACTCTGTTCTCTTACGCCACCGCTTTGTCTGACCGCTTGACATCAGTCTCATCTCAGCTTCCTCACACTTGAATGTACGAGGAGGTGCCGTACTCGTCCTCTGTAGGAGACACTTCACGCAGTTTGAAGTACTGTGGGACTTGTCCTTTGGGTTGATAGCGAAAGAAACCTCCCTGGTGGATATCCTCCGGGCACAGGCGCTTTCGCGCGACATCGCGAAGACTTCTTGCCTTGACCACCTCCACCACATCACAGGTTTCCATGAGAGCAGGCAGTTTCTCTGGCGCAGTGACGACGACGTTCGCCAGCGGCCCGACGGCACGTGGAAAGCGCTGGTAGAAGTTGTCGGTGGGCAGCGCCTGTGGGACAGAATCGAGCTCCTCCCGTGCCACCGTGAGACGGCCGTGCACGCGACGAAGGTGTAAGCCTGCATTCCTGTTTGGGTACGTGGGGGTGTCTGCGTTGCCCGAGTTTATCTGGACGCTACTTAGTCGCGATGTGCTGCCACGTGTTGGTGTTCTGGCTGCGGCGGCTGCGGAGGCTGAGGCAACATTAGGGCTGATCGCTGAGGCTGTGGAGCTGCGCCGCGAGGAGATGATGGCGCTGGTGCTCTCCGAGACGGACTCAAGACAAAGAACAATTTGACGCATCTTGCGAAGAAGCGGTTCAGCGTTGAGTCGCGTAGCGGGCTCTGCGGAGGACATGATAAATAGGTATTCTCAGGAGAGAAGAAATTCGAGAGGAAATTGTATCGAATCGGCTTATTGTTGCTGCTCTGATGGTAGAGGCTATTGGCGTCTTTTCTTTCGTTTGTTTGTTTGTTTGACAGAGTTAAGTCTGTTTAGGGGGATAGTTGATGAAAGTATTGATATGAGTTGTTGGGCAAGTGAGGGAGAAGACAGAAATTGAAGGAGCATCACATTTGAGATAGATCGGTAACGCATGCGACTTCTGTCCGATGTGAGCAACCATTTATTGTTTTGACTGTGTTTTCACTGAAAGCCATCTCATTACCGGAGCGTCAGCAGGCACATGTTTTTCAGCTGATGCTTTGGTATTATTATTACTTCCAGTGTACCACGAGGAAGATGAAACAGCTGTTTAGCTACTACTTTAGATTATTTATCCCTTTTGATTTAACGGACTCAGAACCTCGCAGCTTCACTGCTAAAAAAAAAAAGATTAAAAGAGAAAAAGTAAAACAGCGGTAGAGATCCATTGACTCAACTATTTCATCTGAGGCCTTTGCTCGGGAAAACAAAGGAAAGAAAGAAGACGTGCGACTCTGATTTAGCACACAAGAATAAAAATAAAAATAAAAAAGACAAACGAAAACAAGACAAAAAAAAGAAATAGCGAATTATGTAGCTATGAAAAGGCAAAGCTACTTATCTATCTTTCAAACGAGTCTTCTCTACATGTGTCTCACAGGATATACGTAAAACACAGGTATTGTTTAGTGTGATAGGAGAGACATACTAAGCAGACTGATAAGTACAGTGAAAAGAGAAAATAATCAAAAGATACTTTTAATCGAACAAAACTGCTAGTAACCATACCGAGACAGCTTTAGAAAAAACTGCGGCTTGGGAAAAGGGAAAAGGAAAAGCGTAGAACAATAGCGGCAAAAGAAAGCCGCTGACATTCTCACACACGACTCGCATATATATGTGCGATTCAAAAAAAAGAGTGACGCGTCGCCTTTATTTAAAACAAAAAAAGAGAGAAATAACAAAGCCAGCAATAAATTTTTCTCTTACCTGTGGTAAAAGAAAAGAAGAAAGTACAAAAAAACAAGCGGAGACAAAAAAAAAAAAGCAACAGGACAATGCTAGAGAGCACGCAAGTTGCGTCGAAAAGCAGGGAGTCGAAGAAGAAAGGATTCATAGGTCCATTATATAACTATGAACTCACCGAGAATACTGAGAAACAAACAAACAAAAAAAAAATGGAGATAGGAGAAATACCAGAAACCAAAAAAACGCAGGAGAATAAAAAAGTGCAGGTTGGGTCAGACGCACAAGGTAAAAAAAGAAACTCATTTCCTTTTCGTCTTGTGAGCTTGACTACTTTTGATGGAACGTGGAGCAGTGTTGCGTGGAAGAAGCAACTAGCAGCTTCGACACACGACCGAATAGGCATACAATGTTTGTCATGTTCAATCCCTGTCTCCCTCACTTGAAAAACACTATTGTGTCGTCTTCCCATCCGCAGCTTTCATCCAGAGACGTACGCGGAGCTACCGTACACGTCAGATGCACACGTCAACAACTCGAAGTACTGCGGGGACACACTCCCAGGGCGATACACAAAGAATCCCCCTTTTAGGAGATCCTCCTCGCAGAGCCGCCCTGCACTCGCATCCCGCTCCCACCGACTCCGCACCACCGTAATGTGCCTCGCGGTGAGCAGCATCATCTTGTACTCCTCGTCGGTCGTGATCACCACGTTGGCCAGCGGGCCCACCGCACGCGGGAAACGATTGTAAAAATCCGGCGTAGGAAGCGCTTCAGGCCGAGGCTGCTGCCGAGGGTGAGAAGCTGATGGGACTGCCGGTGACTCCGCGTTGGGGTCCATTCGTCGGCTAGCCTGAGGATTGTCAGAGGACGGGAATGCAGGCACCAACTGTGTGTTGGGTGAGTTGCTGCTGGCGCTGGCGGTGGCGCTGAAAGGTGTGGCGGGTGCCAGTGCACTGCGCAGTCGCTTCTTCATGACATGCACCAGTGTGACGGGTCGGCGCTCTCGTCTGACAGTGCTTGTAGTGCTAGACATTGCTGTTGTGTGCGCAGCGAGGAATAACCAAACTGAAGGTTTATATGGCCGTGGCAGCTGTGTCAGTGTGTGTGTGTGTGTGTATAAACGAAGTTGGGAAATATGCGCTTATGCGTGTGGACTTAATGCAGTACGATGCGAAGGGCCGAGAGAAGGACAGGGAAGCGAGAGGCGAGAAGAAGAGCAGATGAACGCAGGAGAGGGATTGCGTAAAAAGAACAGCTATAGAACTAACTCGACTATGCTTCTTAGAGTCGCTCGATTGTTGTTCAGGTAACATTATAAGTTCGAGTCGGGGGGCCTCCGCAAATCGACAAAGAACTGGTGAGCCACAGTGGCTGCTAGAATGTTCGATACCCGTTCCTGCGCAGAACAGCGTTTCTCCTCTGTCTGGAAGCTGAAGCACCAACATAAAAGAACATAACAGATCTACCAACAGGACTGAATGCAAGAGACAATGAGAATGATTCTCACTTTCACATGAGATGCCAAGTATGGAAGTGCAGAAGGCACGTCATTCTTCAATGAGGAAGATGAAGCAAGTTGGTAGTTTTTTTTTAAGGTGTGCATATAGTTAAAAGTAATGCAGAATGACAAATTGGGATCGCTTTGATGAAGATAGTAGTAGCTTTTTTGTCGGAGAGAGGAAGGGAGGATGTTCACTATTTTAAAATTGTACGTATCGACGTTTAGTTTTCAATGAAAGCGAAGCTTATTTTAGCACTGCAAACATGCAAGCGCAAAGACAACAGCAAGTACATCGCACAGAGAGAGAGAGCAACATGCGCAAACAGCCAACGAGTCTAAGGTGCAATAAACAATAATAGCAAAGAGGAAGAAGGAGAACAAAAATTGTTGCCGCTTCTTCCCTATCGGCGCAACGGATGGATCAAAGAAAGAAAGAAAAAAATGGCCCATTGTAAAGCTCGCGCAACGTGATCCACGGCGCCTGGACGCCAACGAGCACAAGGCTCTACAGAACATCTCACCAGGTGTCACACAGGGCACATATACGGAGAATTAAGGCTTTTCTTTAGCTAACAAAAAAGGATCGTTTTGAGAAAGGAAAAATAAATACAGTCGCTTCAGCAGACGTTGAAACTACTTTCAATAATAAAAAAGAACATGGAGAAGTAAACTTAAGATCTTTCCATTAACTAAAGAATCAGCTGTTGTTATTTTTTTCTGATAGTGGTTGTAAAACTGAGAAGAGAGAAGACATCCCTCATTATACTGTCCACGGAAGCAGTACAAATACGTAAGCGCACACACAACTACAGAGAATTGGAGTTTGTTTTCCATCGCTGGGGAGACTTCCGCACTTCCGGCTAACACCGATGCATCTCTCAAATAAATTAGAGCTAAAGTATTTCAGCTTACAATAAGAGGGATGCAAAAAAAAAAAGGTATATTAAAAGAACGCAAGTCATCTTGACGGTCAGAGATGAGCATCTTCACGCTCCTGATCTCCTCCGATTGCGGTAGATCAATAGAAGCACCATCAGTTTGCATGCGGCTGCTTTATGGCGAAAAAATCGATCAATGGGGGAAAACTGAGCTACTATGTAGTAAAGTAAAACAGTCGGGAAACAGTCCGACGTCATGTTTTCGATGGCATATGAACAGAGAGATAAATAAAAAAAGAGGAAGAGGAAGAACAAATTGTATACACCAATTGTTTTTTTTATAGCGAGAGTAGCTATAAAAAAAAAAAAAACCATACATAAGGAGAAGAAGAGCACAAGCTAGTTTAAGTTCTGTTGCTTTTCTAATGCTGACTGAAAAATAGGAGAAGCGGGAGTACAACATAAACTTATCTCGTACCGTAATCACTCAGAGAACGGAATAGAAGAATCGCCTTCCGCGCTGCCTCTAGGGTTTCTACGTCAACTAGGGTAGCTTTGGCAAGATCACCGTTATGCAGAAGCGCTCACTAAAAGAAAACAATGAGTTTATAATAATAAGCAAAATCGATGAGCGTAATTAGATACGAATAAGCGGATTTCTCACCGGCGGAGGTACGAAGAGGTTCCGTACACATCCACACTTTTCTCGTGTAACAGGAAGAAGCGCGGGGCATCGGTGTTGGGCTGATAAACAAAGAAACCACCTCTGGCGATATCCTCCGGACTCAACCGATCTTTCGACACGTTGCGCTCCTCCGGCCTCGCCACCACCTTGATTGCCCGCGCCGTCAGACAAAACATCTTGTACTCCTCCGGTGTGGCAATGAGGATGTTGGCCAGCGGTCCCACAGCCCGCGGGAAGCGCTTGTAGAAGTCGGGCGTGGGCAGCGCCTCCTGCAGCGATCCACGTCGCGGTTCCCGCACCGTCAGTTGTGGCGCGTTCATTGTGGTGCCCAAGACGTCGGTGCTGTTGTTGCAGGTGAAGCCGTCCAGGCTGCTAGCACTGCGGCTTTGTGAGTCGCGCGAAGGCAGCTGCGAGGACCGGAGACAGGTTGGATAGGTGCTCCTGTGTTGACGAACCGACGCATCCCTGGTGTTGCTGTTGTCCTTGTTGTTGCTTAGTTCAGTGGAGGACGTGGCGCGAGACATTTTGTTCTTAACGGCGCGCACCAGCGTCATCTTGCGCCGACGTGGAAACACGTTATCCAACGCTGGCATTCTTTTTCTTTTCTTCCCAAAAAAATTTGAAGAGAGAGAGAGAAAGAACGTATTGATGCAATTGTGGCAAGGCTCTTCTTATTGTGTTTCAAAGCCGCAGCGCACTCTCCTCTCAACGTTGCACTTTCCACAATCTGCACTTCAGTTCTTTTGGATGCCTGCACAGGAGTGCGCACGAGGACGCCCGTCAGAAAAAACAAAAGTGCGTACCAGAACTAGACGACTAAATAAAAAACTATGAGAGAGTCAATTCATGTTACGGAGACAGAAGAAAGGAAAGGGCCGAAGAAAAGAAATAAAAGGGGAAAATAAAATGATACAGGCTGTTCGCAAACACCATGCTGAGGTAACAAATCCCAAAAAACACTCATCACGTTTTCCTTCAAATAATTGGGTTGTTTCGTCTGAGCATCAGCTGTCCACGACATACACCCATTAACACACATAGGGGTTCACATCGCTCAGACGCAGCCTGTGTTCTCCAGGGTCTGGCTGTTCCTCCCTGGGTAAAAACACTTAATAAAGACAAGCAGACTGCCACAGGCGGAGGAAATGTGCTTGTTTCCTTTTCCTTACTTTTCTTCATTTCCATCGACGTGACGCACGAGTAGAGGGTACGAATGCTGCCGAAATGCATCACGAACGAGCTTGGTAGAACCCGGAAAATAAGAAACAGGTCGCCTTCAAGAGGTAACGATTATAATAATAATAATAATAATAATAATAATAATGATAATAATGGTAAGATAAAAAAAAGAAAGCATTGTTTGTCAGGAAAGAAACGTACGTATGTAGGCGAGCGCGTGTCCACAGCTTCATTCTTATGTCCAAACTCCCGTCACCGTACACCTCTCCACAAGGCAAACTAGAAATAGCGCACAGGTTCAAATTGGAAACCTGTGGCCGGAAAAAAAAACAAAAAAAAAGCTTAATCAGTACTTCTTTCATGATTGGGAAGAGGACTCAGATTCAACACCTGTCAGTGGCGATAGCATTCATTGTCTGCGCAGCCTTCGTGAAAAGGTGATAAAAACTGTGTGTGTGTGTGTGTGTGTGTGTGTGTGCGTGTGAGTGTCTCTCTGTCTCTTCCTCTCTCTCTCTTTTTCTCTCTCTACTAAACAGAAACAGAGAAGAGATGAACAATAAAAGACATCTCCGTACGGTTAACGTCACTTGATGACAGGTTTTTGTGTGTCAGGTTTTGGGTTCGAGTTTATGCTTGAGAAAAAAAGAAAACAAGCGGTAGCCCAGTTTCTTTTTTTTCCAAAGAATATATATATAATAAAATAGAATTCTGCATTTAAATAAAATTGGTGTTGCGAGTTGAGTGTTTCGTTTTTTTTCTCTTTTGAAAGCTCGATCGGTTTTCGGTACAGTTTGATGAATAAGAAAAGAAGCCTAATCCAACAAATCTCGAGCACAGCCTCAGTGTGTGATAGCAGATATATATCACAAGACCGAATGGTTGTGCAAGAGTGCTACCGAGCACTTTTTTGAGACTTCAAGAAGACCAGTTAAAATATGAAAAAAAGAGCGCAACATCAACAACAACAAAGAGCATTTATTAATAAATAAACGAGTGTGGGAAGGAGGAAAAGAAAGTTAAAGTTTAAAAAAGACTAATAATTAATTAAATGCAAAAGAGTAGCCTCACTCGCTACTCGTGCTCGGGCATGGCTTGAGCTGCAAATCGCTGCTGCAGTTTGTCTTTGAGCTGCGCGCCAACGACTGANCATGGCTTGAGCTGCAAATCGCTGCTGCAGCACACCGCAGAACAGCATCCCAACGATCCCTCATTCCGGCACTTGAGCGACTCTGCCGTCACGTTTCTCGCAACGCAGCACACACAGTGGCAATGGCCGCTGTCCGTCATCTCATTCGCGCATTCCTTATGAGCTGCACAAGTTGCTGAGGGAGAGGGGAGGTAGCTGGCTCGGCCATACACCTTGTCGTCGCACCAGGCAACACAGTAGTACCGCGTAGCGTCCGAGCAACTCTCTGTGCTATCGGGGGAACACGAGGAAGCAGAGGGCAAGAGCACGATGCACCCGCCCACGCTCTCCGCAAACTCCTTCGTGACGGGGCGTGCCACCGAAAGCCAAGGCTGCAGTTCGCACGGGTCTGTCAGCACCACGTTGGCCAGTGGGCAGCGCAGCTCAGGGTACAGATCGGTGACGTTGTCGCTGGGAAGCGCTTCAGGAAAGGACGCGAAAGAGGGCAGATTAGGTCTGTTGGCATCTACTCTGGTGGCCCGTACTGTGGCTGGCCGTGTTGACCTCACTCTCGAACGGTTCGCATCGTCGTTGCTGCTGCTACCTCTTCCAAAAAAGCGCGTGCGGCGAATGGGAAGCATGGCGAAAGTGTGTTGGATAATTCGCCCCACGCTGCAAAGATGTATTCAAGTGCAAATGGCAGCTGCACGTAAAACAAAAAACGGTAGGTATTGTGAGGCTTGAAAGCAATAGTACACGATGGTTACGTTCAAAAGTAGGTGAGGCGAGGCATTCAGCTTTACCCAGATGTCAAGCAGCGAGGTCTCACAGAAAAGAGTGAAAGAGGAAGACAACGCCGTATGCAATTCAAGGAAGAATGAGAAGGTTCCAGCAACTGTTCGCTTTGGGTGGTCTACCTTGTTAGTCTACGTAATAGAGTCACGCATGCGAGGTAGTACATAGTGAAGTAAAAGCGAGACAGAGAGAGAGAGAGCGCAGAAAAATTACAACGAGCAGAGGGTAACGAAGGCCGTATTTTCAAAAAAGCAATACATGCGAGGATGCACTTCTTTTTTACAGTATTTAAAATAAAGTGCACAAGAATCTTCACTTCTAAGTGAAAAGGTCCTCGAAGCGACATTACAGTTTGTCGCATAGAACAGCTACATGTGATCTGCACATAGCACGACAAAAGCGAAGACACCTGCTACTTTGCATGATGACTAGGCGTGAGTGGGTGCAAGCAAGTGTCCATGGCTTCTTCACTTTTGTGTGGACGTTTATATCACAATTATCGAGTCGTAAATAAAAGATAAACAAAATTGAGCATGCGTTTAGCAGAACACCATCGCGACGTAAAAAGTGCCGCAGAACGCAGCTCCACATTGAGAGATTATATAATAATAATACTAATGTAGTCTCCAAAGAAAAAATGGAGATGCAGATGTGTTGCACAGCGATTTAACGTTGCAGGTCCTTGTGCGATGTTGCTCACATCTGATCTACACTCATTTCTTGATATCAAATCCATAGCGTTACGTTGTGAATTTTAGAAAAAGGAAGTGTTGAAAAGCACTATCAGAAAACACAAAAGGCAAGGGAGAAAGAAACGAATAGCGTTTCTTTATTCATCTAATCGATCGCTGGAGTTTTAAGTACAGCTGGGTGTACCGTCATGTAATGCGGCTCTTGAGATTATGTGTATAAGAAGAGACACCACAATCTCAAGGCGCATTACAAGAAAAAGAAAAGCAAAAGAAAAAAAATCCTAGTAAATATAGTGACGGTGATAATAATCATCGTAGAAGCCATAGAATACTTAAAAAAAGGAAAAGCATGTATGCAATGCCTATTAGTGGGACTGCATTTAGGTTTATGCGCGGATGTCGTTTGCTTATTAAAAGAATGGCGGCTTCCACCATTTCTCTCTCTCCAGAACAAAAATAATGAAGTGCCCATCGTTGTATTGATCGGCGTCAGAGTCTACTAGAAACATACGACAGTTGCAGAGAATGTTTTGCCCATATTGATTGGGCAGCTTATAAAAGAAAACCGGAAAAACAAAACAGAAAAAAAAAGCGAAAACATCTGCCGAGGCGATAAGGATCCTAACACAGTAGACACAGAAAGGTACGGTGGATGAACAACAACCAAGTATAGTTCTAGCATTGCGCAGTACGTTGAACACTTAACAGAGGAGAAGAGGTAGCGTCACTTCGCACGGTTCCTGAAGGAAATATTTGATCACACGTTGCTGCTGCAGTTTGTCTTTGAGCAGCGCGCCAACAACTGACCTTTCCAGCAGACAAGCGCCTCTACCATTGCGCTTTGCTGGGCACACAACGCACCATGGCAGGTGTTACTATTTGCAGTATCAGCATGGCAATGGTCTGACACTTCGTGGCTTGCTGAGGGAGAAGGGAGGTAGCGGGCTCGGCCATACACCGCGTCGTCGCACCAGGCAACACAGTAATACCGCGGCACGTCCGAAGAACTCTCTGGGCTGTCGGGGGAACACGAGGAAGCAGAGGGCAAGAGCACGATGCACCCGCCCACGCTCTCCGCAAACTCCCTCGTGACGGGGCGTGCCACCGAAAGCCAAGGCTGCAGTTCGCACGGGTCTGTCAGCACCACGTTGGCCAGCGGGCAGCGCAGCTCAGGGTACAGATCGGTGACGTTGTCGCTGGGAAGCGCTTCAGGAAAGGACGCGGAAGGGGACGGATGCGAGTTGGCTGCGTTGTGTTCACTTCTAGCAGCTCCGTTGGTGGCCAGTCGTGACAATCTAACTCTTGAATGGTTCGCATCGTCGTGGCTTCGGCTTTTACTGTGTCGACCGAGAAACCTCTCGAGACAAATGAGGTGCATGACGAGGAAATGTTTTGTGTGCGTGTGTGTGCGTGTGGTGCCTTACACCTTTTAAGAAACACACAACAGCTGATGCCGGTGTGAGGAAAGAGAAACCTTCTTGTGAGGTGTGATCAAGTGTAGGACTGAGTGATGCGTTAGACTCTACAAGTCGTGAGAGAAAGCAAACGTAGCGTACTCTAAGTCTGAAGCAGCAGTCTGTAGGAGAGGACGGAAGACAAGTGATACCGAAAACCCCCTTTAGAGCAATGTGGGAAACTCGAGAGTGTAAGAGCACAGGCCGTTCTGCTCACTGGATAGTCTATTCAACAATGTGGCGCATGCGAGTTACCAGAGAACAATCAAAAGAGAAATATGTTAGTTGAGAATGAGCAAAAAGAAAGAAATACAGTCAGAGACAAAGATTGGGGTGAAAATGCTCTCTCAAACTGATCACGCTAACACAACGCGCGTTTCAGTTACCCTCGTTGTTGTTGAGAGTAGGTTGCTCGGAGCAAAGCGAACAACCAGAAATAAAGTAGCACAGTGTTCTTCTCCCAGGAACAAAAGATCCGCTACAACACACTGAGCATTGTCGGCGGCATGGTGCTTATCTCTCCTCCACATTTTAAATTACGAAGTGTAGCATAGGAAAGCGTTATTTTTGGGGTACACCCAAGTGCACACTCAGACCCAAGGTGCAGCGTAAAACTCACTGCTTTGACATTTATACTTTGAATTTGTGTTTCACAGAAAGCAGACTCGCTAACTTATAGATGTAAAACTTGTACTTTGGAAGCTAACACGCACGCTATGTTAGAGGGGAAAGAGCTGAGGAGAGCGTTCTTCGCTCCAGTGTTGCAAAGTACAAGCTCAACAGCTAACGTGCAATAAGGTGGGGAGAAAAAGAAGAATAACAAAAGAGAAGTAAAAGAGAAAACGTGAGTCGCTTCCAGATTCGAGCGACATGCGCACAAACGAGATTGTGTCTATTGTTCACATCAGCGTAGTGAACGCGTCGAGGGAAGAGAAGCCCAGCACACAGAAGAAGTAATAATAAGCCATAAATAGGAAAGAAAAAAAATTGATACCAATAGACATGCACTTACGGCTCTGCTGGAGAAGACGAGGACGTATGTCAATGCAGGATGTAGAAACAGAGGAGAAGAAAGAAAGATAAAGAAAAAGCAGTGCTTTCCTGTTTCGCTTTGGCTTTTGATATTAGCACAGTCAAGACAAGAAAGCCCATTTTTCGTTTCACACACTCTCTCTCCTCATGTCATTCTACATTAATTTAACATTACTTGTTTGTTATTTCGGATGGACATGCAGTGGCTCGTTTTGCTTCAGCAGATGGGAAAAAAATGATTAGCAAAAAACTAAAATAGTGTTTATTCACAACGCCCTCTCGCTGCTGGAGTGGCGCACATGTCGCAAATTGAAACCGAAAACAAACCCGCCGTATCATTCACCGAAGAGAAGTGCAGGAAAGTTTAAATGGAGAAAGAATAGTAACTGAAAGGACAGAGAAGGCAGCGGACACACAACTCTCGCTTATATCTTTCGCCCACTCTCTTGTTCATTTCTCGGCTTCAAATTTGCGCAAGTGCTCATGGCGAGCTAGTTGTCCCATCCAACGCACACCCACTCGCCTCTGCATCACGTACCGGTACAATTGAACGGAGATTTAAACTACGCAGCACAGCACAACAAGTGAACGACTTCAGCAGAAATAGTGCGTTGTGAAAAAAGAAAAACTTTAAAAAGATGTTTGTTTGTTTGTCGAGTAGAGAGACTGTTAAAACGCCGCTCGCCACTGCTGATCTGATAGTCATATGATGCAGCAGAGCGTGAAAGCCCGTTCACAGTTTGGTTGCAGCAGGTCCACCAACACGAAGAAGAAAGAGCAGAGAGCGAGAGAGACAAGAGTAAAGCCTGAAAGAACGATACATTGGGTGGGGGCTTAGTGCGTGCCAGCATGGGCTCGTCCACACACACACCCCGAGCGCGTATGCAGTGTACCAGAAGGAAAAGAATTGAGGGGGGAACACAAACCAGAAGAAAGGAGACGAAAAAAAAAAAGTACAGAAAGTGCGTGTAGGAGTAGAACTGAGTTCACGCAGGCGCCAAGATGAAGGAGGCAGAGGCAAGGAGGAGGTTCTGTATCCTCCGTTGCATTGTACTATAGCAGCATTGCCTTTAACCTTCATACTCACGCGCTCGTTCGCATCACTCTATGCGTGAACTTTTCGGTTTCCATGTGCATCTCTCGATCTCTTTCCTCTTCTTCTTTCCCTTCTAGTTCGCTGCGCACGACACAGGATACACACAACGCATCGAGGTGGTGCTGCGGCACGGCGAAGTGCACGCAGAGCAGCTCTCATTCTCTTCCTCGATTGTGCAGGCGTCACAACAGGGCTCCGTAAAGACCGAAGGCTCCTCCTTCAACGCATGCGACGCCGTCGAAGATGCCACGGCAGATGCGGACAGGTAGGACGCACGACCGTAGACCTCGTCATCGGAGTCCGTAATCTTGTAATAGACGGAGGCAGCCGCGCCATCCAGAGTGACCTTCACACAGCCGCCCTCCTTCACGGCCTCTGCCTCCGACACCACACGACCCACCAACTGCCAGCAGCGTGCCTCCTCTGCATCGTGCACCTCGACGTTGCCGGTCGCCCCGACCTCCTCGGGGAAGATCTCGAAGTAGTTAAAGCACGGCTCGGCGAGGGGCAGTGCTGCGGACGGGGCAGCGGTGGAAGAGGTGTCGTTGGACGTCGAGGGAGGCGTGGTCGTTGCCGCAGTGCCCGAGGCACGATGACTGCGACGGTGGCGACGGAGAATGGGGTTGGTGGCGAGAGGGACCATCATTTTTGCACTTTGTTTTGGGCGGTATTGCGGGTGATGTGGAGAAAGGTACTCAGTCAAAGTAGTGCCAGCTTGTGTGTGGGATTGAGCTTCTTCTTGTCGATTTTTCTTTTAGAAACTGGTGTTGGGTGGTGTTATTTGAGGGTAGTAGTTGATGCGTTGCGTTTAATCTTTCTTTCTCGTTAATCTGCCCAACGACAATTGTGAAAAGAATGTATCATGCGTATCGCAAAGAGTGCGCAGAAAGGATAGAGAGATGATCGCGACGGAAAAAGAGCCGGGGAAGAAAAATGCGGTAAGTTTCAATGAAGTTTTGAAAAAGAAAGACACAGATCTGCAAGACAAACCATTAATTCAAGCAGAAAAGTGTTGATGAGGCAGCACCTATAACGGCCGCTAAACTCCCTCAGGTGGCTCCGCAATCAACAAATGGCGCAATGAGGAGCCGCTTGTTGCGGCTTCCAATTTTCGACTCATTATGATCCGTCCTGGGGCGGCACGAGACTTCAAGTCCCTCAATTGGATTTATTCAGAAAAACAGCTATAAATAAGAATATAGTGGCTCCTTTGGTGCTACAACTCTCCTGTACCTTCAGGCAAACGACAGATTTCAGCACAGAAATATGGAAGGGAAAAAAAAAATAATAGGAGAAGAGAAAAATAAAAAATAAAAAGCAAGCATACACAGGGCAACAGTCCTTTAACAATACAATGACCGAATTGAAATATAGAACAGAATTGTATTTTATGGTGAAGTGCTTCGTGCGGGAAACTTCATGTAGAGACTAGCAAAAATACGTGTCGAATTTAGAGATGAGAAAAACAACAAAACATTAGAAAGAGAAAGGAGAAAGACAAAATAGAAATATGAGAAAAAATAATGAAGCCATAGAGAGGGCGGCGTTTTGATTGAACAGCATGAAGAAAAAAAAAAAAACAATGAGATACGGAAAAGATAAACAAACAGAAGAGGGGGGAATCGTGCATTTTTGATTCACTACCGTTTTGCTTGCCAGAATACAACAGAAAAAAAAAGTATTCGGAAAGTTTCCAACAAGAAGCACTTTAGTTCATAGAAAGTAAATGTATACGGTGATTAAAAAAGGAAGAGACAGAGAAAAAAAAAAAAATTGCAGTTGGAGCATCGACAGAGAGGTATCGTTGCTACCGTGACGGAAAATCTGTTTTTCAAGAAAAAAAAACAAAAAGCCCAGTCAGAGCTCTGTTAGAGTCAACTAAAAGAAAAAGGAAATATACAGTCAAGCGCTGGTCACCAATACACAAAGACGGCACATGTTTCTTTTCACTACCTCATTTCGTTGAGTAGAGCTTTGACTATACCATTGAACAACACCCGCAACACTCGCACGTCTCGAAGCAGGTGGCGCTTACAAAAACAGAGAGCTGATTCGACGAGACAAGACTCGTGAAGAGCTTAGCGAAACGCGTCTACCCTCCATGTCCTCCGTGCATCCATCATCACTCGTGTCGCTGTCGAAGCTGCACGTGAGCGAGGCGTCCTTCTCGCCTTGGCGTTTGTCAGGCGTGTTCGTACAAGGAAGGTACGCAGCCCGACCGTATACCTCG
Organism: Crithidia brevicula; assembly: GCA_030849845.1. Taxonomy (NCBI): domain Eukaryota; phylum Euglenozoa; class Kinetoplastea; order Trypanosomatida; family Trypanosomatidae; genus Crithidia; species Crithidia brevicula. Next base: position 27,295 of record JASAOD010001840.1, on the reverse strand, counting down.
TTAGCGGTAGCTCGAAGAGAGTAGTAGAGAGGCTTCACGGATGCTGGCGTGCCCTCTGTCGTGTTCAACGGGGTGTACATGATGCATCCTCCGTGCTTGGCTGCGTAGCTGGCCGTCACAGGATGTGCCACAAGCAACCAAGACTTCAGCTCCTCTGGATCGGTGACAACGAGGTTGCCCAGCGGCCCGATCTTGTTGGGAAAGAGATTGTAGAAGCGATGGCAAGGGAGTGCGGAGGGATAGGTGTTGGTGTTGGTAATGGTGGTGGTGGTGCCTGTCTGCTCGTTGTTCTGCTGGGCTGCAGTGGCAGAGGAAGTCAGCGAGGAGCCTCTCCGCCGATAAAGCCTGCGATAGACCGGCTCCGATACAAAGGTGTCCATGGCAGAGAGAGAGAGGGAAAGAAAGAGAGGGAAAGCCTGGTTGGCTTGTTGTGAAATTCTCTGGACCTCGAATGCGACGGGGGCAGAAGCAGTTGCAGCAATGATCAGAAGATGGTGGAGGACGAGGTAGAGCTAGAAGTATATTGCGCAGTGTTGGGGGGTGGGTGACTGTTAAATGTCTCTGCGTGTATATATGTGCCGGTGCGAGATGACAAAGAGAGAGAAAGAAGATAAAGTGGAGGAAACGAGAAGAAAGAGCCGCATGTATATTAAGGTTTTTTCTTATTATATAAGAGGTTAGGAGAAGATGAAAGGTGTGCTCGTCTCCAGAGCCCTCTTCAGTTTGGAAGAAGATACCAATCGAATCGCAGCAGCAGGGGTCCTCGCAACTCGGCAAGGAAGAAATTCGGGAGAAAAAAAAATTACACTACAAATATCAGCTTAAATCGAGTGTCGTTTGCGAAAAAGGGAGAAGAAACACACAGGTGGAAGGCCACCTCTCTTTAGTTCAATTTGCGTGTATCAGCCACGATAAAGAGGTTGAAAGAAACACTCTGAGTGTATACTCGTACCCTTTAAAGCATAAAGTGATACTTTATAAAACAGAGTTCTTGAACGATTTTTTCACCAATCATAAAGAAGAGAGAAAAGAGGGTGTAAAGAATAATATAAAATGAAACTCACAAAAGCCAGCCCTTGCATGATATGATCTCAAGCAAAAAAAAAAAGGTGGTCCGTACGTGAGATCAGTAAGAGTTAGCGAGGTGACGACTCCTGCACAGTTCCTATTAAGACACGTGTCGCAAGCGCAAAAAACAAACAGAGCGAAGGAATGTCACTCAGTCTACGCAGCTCCTAGAATATGTGTGAGCATCGGTAAAAGAGTACGTGTTTTTATTGCGTTTAAAACAGAACTACAGGAAGATGATACGGCAGAATTCCTTCTAAGTAGGAGAAAGCGGCCAATCACCTGCAAAGGTAATAATAGCGGTAAAGCACAGGGATGAGATAGAGATAAAGAACGATAAAATGTGATCAAACCGACGCACAAGAACGAGGGGTTTGTCATGATCATTATGCCCGTGGCTTTAACTTCGTCACAGCATACGTGAATAATAATAATAATAATAGAGACTATAAATGCAACTAAGATAGAGCACGCACCGTTTACGAACGCAGTTCGAAAGCGAGCATAAATAGAAGAGAGGGGAGAGAGGCAGGTATCTGTTAAAGAGGGGGGAAAAGAAGGGGGAGGTGGGAAGCACCGAATTGAGGTAGAAACCAGAATACCAAATAGATCTACGACATTTGAAAATAGTGAAAGAAACGATAGAGCGCAACAAAAACAAAAACAAAAACATATGCGTATAATGTTCTACCCCACCTCCAAAAATAGAGAAAACAAAACATTGGAGAGGCTCGTGGGACGCTTGACACACACAGAGGAAAGCGGAAGGTGCTCATCTAAGCTTCGTTAGGTGTCTCGGCTTCCCTGACAATAAAAAATGAAATGAAAAGCCCAAAGAAAAACAATACAGTATGTTATGTCAAAACTGAAAAAGAAATAGGGGATCGTGGGAAAGAAAGTGTTATAGCAAGCAAAATCGATAAAAGTGAAGAAAAAGAGAGAAACTTATTCACCTGAAAAGCAGCGAGTATAATAATAATAATAATAATAATAATAGTTGTTGTTATCTTTAGTAATAAGGGAAATCACACATTCTCTCAACGTTCTTTCATCCGTCATTGGGGGCCAGCAAAGGAGTTCGGCTCGCACCCCACCCGCCGCTGACCTCACAGACGCAGGACGGCTTCTGTGCATCACACCTCGTCACGGCTGCCACCGCATCGACGCCATCGAAGCAGTCGAAGGCGTTCGTGAATACGTCAACCTCTTCCTCCTCCACATCGTCCTCATCAGCTACGGCCAAAGCAGAGAACAGCAGGTACGCAGCCCGACCATACACCTCATCGTCCGTATCGGTGATGCAGTAGTACTGCGATGGCTGCTGCTTCTTCCTCTTCTTATCTCTCCCATCTGAGGGTGCAGATGGGCTGTAGATGATGCAGCCACCGTACTTCTCCGCCTCCTCGCGCGATACAGGCCGAGCCACCAACAGCCACGGCTCGAGCTCCTCTTCGGTGGTGAAGCAAACATTGCCCGTGCATCCCACTCGATGCGGGAAGAGCTCGTAGTAGTTCAGCGTGGGCAAAGCCTCGGGACGGCGCGCGAAGGTGGACGGACGACGGCTGGCGGCATTGTTAAGGCTTTCGTGCCGACGATGGTGAAGGAGACGCTCGCGACTGGAGAGAATCGCGGAGGTGTCCACGTACATTATGAAGGTAAAAGTGCGCTTGATGAGTAGAAGAGAACGATCTGCTTTCTTGGTTTTGTAATTCTTCTTTTTTAAGACTCGTATGCAAGGCGCTGGAGGCTGTATCTCGGAGAAAAAGGAAAGCGATGAATTTCGTTTGTGTGTTGTGTGTTGTGGTGTTGGCGAGAATAGGAGGGCGGAGCCCACGTTGTCCATCTGAAAAGAGAGTTCAATATGATCGTGGAAGGGTTGAGGTGAAAAGCCGCACCATTTTCACGCCAGAGAGAGAGAGAGAGAGAAAGAGGTATTAGAGCAGCAAATAGAGGAATAACGTGAAAGCGTAAGAGGAGAGGACTTAAGCGTCTGTTATCGATGCATTGCACACGCTGATTAGTGGCTCATTCAGCAAACACGGCCAACATCTTCGACCTTGAAGGCGACAAATCTTCTAGTAAAAGACGAATATAAGTTGAGACTACCACATCTTAATCCTCTCCGCAGCAACGCTAAAACGTGAGACATCTAGCGTGCAACGTGCTCTTCTTATAAACGCTTTGAACGGAGCAACTCCTCTTCGTCCACCTCCTTCAAAAGACAGCTTCTGAAAGAAACTTCGCTAGTGAGCCGATTTATAGAAAAAGACAAAACAGTTCGAACATGCAGACTAAACAAGTAACCAAAAACTTAGTCTCTGGAAGAGTGTAACAAACTGCTTTCTACCATCCACAATTGTATGGTCCCTGCTGATGTAGCGCAGTCAGTAGAGGACACAGATGCAGAAAATAAACCAAAAATAAATTTAAACGTAAAACACAGAAGAAGAAAAAAATCTCGATTTGAGAACATAATCCGGGGAGTTGCACTAGGTGGTGACAACACCGAAAGGCCAAGCGACTTATGGCGTACGCTTTAGAGAAGTGAAAAGATGACACACAGAGGGGAAAATAGAATTACGAGAGCGTGCATACTACGTTGATGAACAGGGTGATGGATTAACCTGTCACATCAGACTTAAAATAAAAGAAGAAGACAAAAAGAGAAAAGAAAGCTCGCTGATGCTACAATGAAAAGTAAAACACAATACTACCCTATTTTGATGATGTTACTAAGACTAATTGTAAATAAAGAAAGTAAAAGAAGACTAGCTAGAACGAAAAGAGAGAAAACGTAAGGAGACGTCTTGTCTATAAAAAAAAAATAACGAAAACGCTCGCAGAGAGCGAGGAAGCGGGTTGAAACACGCAGCATAGGCTTCGCGAAGTATCCCGAGAGGATCTCCTAATGTTGGAGATGCGCGAAAACGAACAATGAGGCAGTTATAGAGAATACCTCAATTGCGTGAGAGAAGAAACGAAAGCCTGTTTTTTTTCTGAAGGTGATGTTTGTCGCGTAGATCCGCATAGGCAAATCCACGCAAGGCGCATCATCTGTTTGAAGGGATTTACTAGGCTACTCCAAGATGATGAGGCAATGAAAAGAAACAAATGAAACCGAGAAAAACAAACAAAAAAAAAGGGCAGCGTTGCATTTAAAAGAGAGAGAGAAAGAAACAGTACAAAAAAAAAAAAAAGAGCTGAGGTAGATTGTGGAGAATGGTATACACAAGCCTACACTTATGAGAAACAAAAGAGGATGCTTAAAAAAAAAAAAAAAGAGAACGTCGATACAGTCACTCATACTGCCACACTCAACGTGACTGCAACTGTACGTTCTCAAAGTAAAAAAAAAAAAAAAAAGCTGAGAACAAGACGCACAGCGCTGCTTTGCGGCAAAAGAAAATATTCGGGGTTCACTTAAAAAAAAAAAAAAGAGTTATAGATATAGATTGAGAGAGAAAACAAAAGTATTAAATGCAGATCTTTTAGTATAGCGTGCACCACGAGTAGGGTAGTCAGAAGGCAATTTAGCTCCCGATGGCGAGTAGAACAGTACCATGGAAAGACGTGCAGCTATAAGGAAAGACAAAAAAAGAAACCTTAAAAAAAGAAAAACTTTAAAGGATGGATAGAGAATAATAATTTTTTTTTACATTTATCTATTCAGATTACAGGTAAAAGCGTGCACCTCGTCGGGGAATCAAAACAAAACTGTAGAGGATACAAATCATTCTGGGGTATTTAGGCAAGGCTACTGAATTGGCTCACCGAAGTAAATTTCGCTGACTGAGTCAGAGGTGAGGGACACGTAGGAGTCGCTGCGCGCTGGTGTGTTCATTCTTCGGTTTGCACCTTTGATCTGTGCAGTGCAGCTCTGACTTTCATCGCTGCTCAAAAGCTTTGCCAGCGTGTCTATTCGGTACCCGCTGTCCTTCGCATCGCTTTCGCAATCCCATCTCAGAAGATAAGCAGCCCGGCCGTACACCTCATCATCCGTATCAGTGATGCAGTAATACTGCGATGGCTGCTGCTTCTTCATCTTCTTGTCCGTCTTTCCTGGGGGTAAAGGTGGGCTGTAGATGATGCAGCCACCGTACTTCTCCGCCTCCTCGCGCGATACAGGCCGAGCCACCAATAGCCACGGCTCGAGCTGTGAAGCTTCGCTGATCCGCACATTGCCGGTTGGCCCCACTCTCTCCGGGTGAGTTTGGTAGAAGTTGATGCTGGGTAACGCGCTTGGATGCGACTGTGGCGTGGGGTTATGTTGTCGTGCTGCAGCTGCTCTGCCAGCCCTAGCATTCGAATGCTGTGACAGGAATCGGACGTAATCTAGCTGCACAACTGCGGAATTCATCTTTCCTAGCTTTATTGGTCCGTTTTGGGGGATTGACTGATTATAGAGAAAGCGAGAGAGAAGGATGCTGTAGGAGTGTGTTACAGCTCCGGCGCTGAGAGTGTAGCGGGGAAATGTTATATTGCTTTTAGTTAGTGTGTGCCCTTTTTTATTAATAAAGTGATGCTGTCTTCACCGATAGCATCACAAATGCAGTGATCATAAGAAGTTGTCGGATGGGATTGATTGGGTAGGAAATAGAAGAAAAAGTGCAACATATTAAACATTTACAGCAGCGCAGTCATAAGGATTCAAGGAGGGAGTGCACGCATAGTGATCGTATTGCGACAGCACAGAGTCTGGGTGACGACTCATCAATTATTTGAGAAAGCTCAGCGAGTTCACCGACAAGCTTAGTTAATCCTAGGATAGAGCTGGCAAAGAAAGGGAAGCTAAATAGAAGGCGGTAAAACTATACTAATTTATAAAAAAAACTGCTTTGCTCTTTGATCAACCCCACACACATCGGGCATTCTTTTGATGTCACAAGTAGAACACGGTGTGTTCTTCTGGTATCGCAGATGTTTCGTTTACTTTTGTTTATCATGTTAGCTACAACAAAGTCGCATGTGACCATCTTTCAGGTCGCGCTTGAGCTCCTTTTGACCGCTCCTGTCAATAATAAGATAAAGTAAAAATCACAAAAAAAGAGCGTTTTTAGGAAAAAAAAAAAGGTGTGTCCTTCCTCCCCTCTATTAATTTTTTTGTTTTGCACAATCTATCTTTTTTTTTTTGTTTCGACCAAGGGATCGGCAAAAAAAGAGAGTCACAACACACCACAGCTTGGAACCTATGTTTATAAACAGAAAGCCAACTGCTCAGCTCCAGCAAAGGTGATATGGTGCTTGCTGAGGCGTTGTAGCCAGCGAGTAGAAACTTCGGGAATCAGACGTGTATCGTCTGAACCCAAGAGAAACTACAAATAGAATTGAATCTTTACGATACAAATGAAAAGAATGGAAAATTGGTAGGAAAGCAAGTTACAGAGTCCACTAGTCAATAGAATTATAATAGGTACTTTGGTGTTCGACAGGGTGTGTGAGTTGCCTGATGAACGGTACACAAAAAAGAAAAAAAGAGAGAAGAATGTGTATATAGCGTTATCACTATCTCACCAAAATGGATGACAATAGCATTTGAGGTGCCTTATTAAATATATATATGTGTGTGTGTGTGTGTGTGTGTGGTGGTTTCTCTCCACCGCGAAAAGGTCAGCCACTCAGCACAGGCTCGTGCTTGTACACGCAACAGCAGCAGCAGGAGTTCGAGCTGGCCAAGCGAGGGGCGACACTGCGAAGTGGGCTATCCGGTTCACTGAGGGCCTCCGCTGTACAACTATCACAGCTGCTGTCCGCGTCCGACGTGTGCGCGCATGCGTCTGTCTTTCCTGCTATCCGTGCTGCGTCGCACCGTGGCAGGTAGGCAGCCCGGCCATAGACTTCATCATCCGTATCCGTAAGACAGTAATAGAGGGACTTGGTGATGTGTGTCTTTGTTCCTTTCAGGGATGGGTTGAACATAATGCAGCCACCTCGCGCCTTCGCCTCCTCACGGGTGACGGGCCGGGCGATGAGCAGCCACGATTGCAGCTCCGTCTTCTCTGTGATCACCACGTTGCCGATGCATCCCACCTTCTCCGGGTGACGGTCATAGAAGGTCGGACAAGGCAGTGCGGTGGGGATCGCATCTCCCGAGTGACGACGGTGGTGGCGGTGAGGGGGATGAGTGGGAGTTGAAGACGGCGGGGTGCTGCGACGGATTGTAAGGCTTCGATTCGCGGAGATCGGTGTGTAGCCTTCCACCATCATCTTGATCTCTTGGCAGTCAGGGACGGTGATGTGCAAGAAAAAGAAAAGAAAAAGGCCGCTTTTTACCGCAGGAGGCTCGTTCAGTGGTTTGTTTCAGAGAGAGAGAGAGAAAACGAGTGTGAGGCGGCAGGATGAAAAGAATTATATACTTTGTGGGTGTCGTTTAGTCTATCGAGTGATCGCGGATAGGAAGATGTGAAAGGGGGGGAATACACAAAGGGGCTTCGTTGATATATATTCAAGCAGTTCACAAGCATTATGATCCATGCAGTAGTCGCAAGAGGCAAACCAGACCTGCTCTTACGTTGGCACGCGCTTCAAAGATCAGAAACCTAGTGTCCTCTTCTAAAAGAGAAGAAGCAAAAGACACATAATTGCAGATCTTAAAACAAGAGGTGTCGTGCATACGTTGACACGCAGAAAGAGAGAGAGATAACAATTTCTGGGTGCTGTCTCTGCAAGCGTCTTTCTTCAAGAATCATGCGCGGCACAACATGGCAAACCTGAGAAGCGCTCAGCCGGAAAGGCGCGGGCCTCACTGTGTTTATTTCATGTCCATTGCTATCGTTTTCGAAAAGGTCCTTCAATTGCTCTTCGCTAGAGGAGAATAAAGGATGTAGATAAAGCAACTTTTCTCCTTACAATAGACTCAGGGTCCATACCAAGACGCCTAGCGAAGTCAACGAGTATTTTGACGTGATCTGTCCTTTCGCTACGTATCTGAAAAAATGAAAAGCAGGCAGTTGGAACAGAAGGTAGCATTCTCATATCGTCACAAACATAAAACAAAAGATATATATTTTGATTGATGTATAAAAGAAAAAGCGGAAAAAAAAACCTATCTTCAAAACAATCACAATAACAAAGACTGTTGAAGCCAGAAAATGAGGGTTGTTATGGAAGAAGGGAGAAAAGCATAAAGGAAACGTTTTCGGAAAATAAATGAGCTTCAAGAGAGAGAGAGGGAAAAACGAGGAAGATACGGAATTCGCAATCTTCTACTCCCGACAAACAAACAAACAAGGATGGTAAATACTGTCGAACACGATAGAAAAGTCACTCAAACACACACACACACACACACGCAAACACAAGCAGCTGTTAATCTACGCTAAAACTGCATGCGGTGATAATGCCGACTTCGAACTGAGAGAGGAGAAACATTAAAACACCCCAACACTCAAGCCTTACGGACAGGTCGGGTACGCATATGATAACGGATACACATCCGTATGCAGACGCTCACTCACAGACACACTTCATAAAACATACCTTTTTTTTTAGGGATCTACATTGAGAAACTCACATGGCTTATAAAAAGAAGGGGAGAGAGAGAACGAAAAACAACAGCAACAAAAAGCAAAATAGTATTAAGTGGAACCAGCACTGTTCACATTTGTGAATGTGACTGCGGAGTCTCTTTTTGAAGGAAGCATGCGTGCACTATTTTTCACCCACTATTAGAATCAATAGACGTTGTGGGTATTTAAAAAAAGAAACTTAGAGGGAGCAAAACGAATAATTTTGTCCGCAAAGAGAAGAGGTGTGCGGGACTTTAAACGCAGGAAGAACAGAGCAGCAGAGAAGACTGACAACCAAAACGAGAGGGAGAAGGCCAAAAAAAGGACGAAGAGCTTCGAAAACAGAGTTCAGCGATGCATCGTTTTAAAACAACAAGAAACAAAATCGAGTTCTTTGTACAATGAGAAATCCAATTGAAGTTTTCACAATAAAAGAGCTGAAGAGCTCTTCGAAAGGAGCAATCCTAATAATATTAAAAGACAGCAATCATCCCCTCAGCAGCACTGCACCTCGTCCTCATCATCAACGTGCCTCCTCAAATGAAGTTGTCGAGGTACACGGCAGCTCCGTTTGGCTCTTCTCTGGTGTTCTCTCTGAGGGACCTGTGCGGGTAGAGAGATACGCAGCGCGGCCATAGACGCTATCATCTGTGGCGGTGATACAGAAGTACTGCGGCTCCACCCCCTCGACCTTGGCTTGTGTCGTTCGCGGGTGAAAGATCACACAGCCCCCACTCGCCTCCGCCTCCTCCCGTGAGCTTGGCCGGCAGAAGGCCGTCCACCGCTGCAGCTCCGCTTCATCGGACAGAAGAATGTTGCCCCACACGTCTGCGTCTTTCGCGTAGAGGGCATTAAATTTACGGCAGGGGAGGGCCTCTGGTACGGTGGAACTGAAGGTACCACTCCCTCTACTCCGGCCCTCTCCTCTAGCTCTGTCTGAGCTGGCCACTGCGTTCTGCCGGGTAGAGTAGCGATAGAGAGCGGCGACGTGCATGATAGGCTTTCCGTTAAAATCTTCCGCAACAGGTCCAGAAGCAGAGGTGATCGGACTGATTCTCAACGGCAATGTTTGAACAATACCGTGTAAGGTTCAAGTGTAAGCCAAAAGAAGGCACTCGGTATGTCAGCACGAAACGGGAATAATTATGGATGTTTTTTTGGTGGTCGAGGTAGTGAAGGGAAATAAAGGTGGTGAAAGGAAAGGGAAAGTAGAAGATAATTCAATTCACAACATAATCATTATTCTATCTGACGTACAGGAAATTAGCAAACTGTTAAACACTGGAGAGTTTCAACAAGTAAGGGATGCAATTATTTGGTTTGTTTGTTTGTTATTTTCACTGACAAAGTGGTAGCTTTCTTTATATATACGCCTCCAAAGCACGCGGAAAAAGGAAGAAGGAAGAAAACGACAGCCAGAGACTGTTGTTTAGAAAGAGAAAAAGAGAAAATGGTTATAAACACAATTAATGACACTTCAACTTATCATAGCCGTCCAATCATTTCCTCATTCCTTACGCAAACTTTAAGAAAACGGCCTCCTCTTGTCGGGAGAGACAGGAGCGTTGCAGTGCGGAAACCGCAGGTCCCATACTAAGGACCTCGTGAGCTCAGCGCCGTCGTCGCGCACGTCATCTGCAGCGTCCGGATCCGCCCGCTCAAAAAACGCGTTGGGCGGCCGTCGCGACGGCCGCCTGAATGCACGGGGCGGTGGCCAAACACAGCGGCCTGGCCAGCATCCTCGGTTTCCAACCGCCAAGCAGACCCCCGCTGCCCCAGAGAACGTTCCCCGCGACAGGTCTGTTAACCGGACCGGCGGACGTCAGCCGCCAACCGATGCTCCTACCACATCTCAAACGGAGTGGCCACGACCATCGCACGGCACACTCAGAGTGGCGACCCACTCGCACACCGCGGTGTGATAACGGCCCCACAGGTGCTAATTGCCCTGCCCCTGGAGGACCAGTTCTCACTGCTCGCGTCCAACGACGCGACGTCGGCGTCCGCCTTTATGGTTCATGCGCTGGCCCCAGAGCCCGCGACGATTCGAACAACGCGCATGCCCCCCCCATCAAATCGCTGAAAACCAGCATCGCCGACCTCACCGAGGCCCTTTGCGATGGCCTCTGGACGCAACGGACGTGGAAGCAGTACGCAAGTCTTTGGAGCCGCTTCTACCGATACGCGGCGCTGCGCTCGCTCCCCATGTCGGACCGCACGGCGGCCCTTTTTTATAAACGACATGGAGGTACAGGCCACTACGAAAAGCGCCTACGAGAGTCAGATGGCGAACCTGCTGACACGCATGGGGCTGCCCAACTCGGCACTGCGTCTCCTGGCTCACGCGCAGTGGGGTGCCGGGGCCACTCAGCCTCGCCGCCAGTCGTCGCCGATCCCCAAAAGCGTCCTCGTGGAGGTAGCCCATACACAGGACACATGCACCTGCGTCGGCCTTCTTCTGGCATGGAAGATGGCCAGCCGTTGGAGCGACATTTCCCGGTGCGCGAAGAACTCCCTTGTGCACGTGACCCCGGAGCGCATCATCCTCAACTTCGGGAACCGCACCAAAACGTCGCGTCACAACGTCGCTCGCCCGGAGTTGCTGGCGGTAGTCGAAGGGGACTTCACGGAAGACTTCGCCACTTTCTTGCTGCCGATGATGCGCAGCCGGAGAGTAAGAGGGACGTCGCGGATCTTTCCGATCGAAACGACCGCGATCAGAGAGATTCTCCGTCCTTTCGGCTACAAGGCTCACAGCGTGAAGCGCGGCGCCTTGGCCCACGTGGTGGACGCAATGGAGGGGAAGGACATCCCGCTCTATCGGATCGGCGTTCTGGCTCGCCACGCCAGCAGTCTAAAAATTTCTTCCTCCCGTGACACTACTGTACCTGTCCAATGTGCCGAAATTGGCGACGTTAATTTGTACATCCAAGCTGACAGCGCTGCTATAGCGCAGACACCTTCGGCTGTTTGAGACGAAGTCGGGAACCCACTCGGGGTGGGAGATTCGATACTTCCACGTAGCAGCATGGCACGGCTCCCCTCCTCGCCGGCAGAACGCGCGCTCCCGATGCACGTCAAACGCGTCAGTCGGCTGGACTACGCCCTCGTCTTGAAACACGCCTTACCGGCCGTACGCGAGCGTTTCGACAGTTTGTGGTAACTACTGGATGAGTACACGCCTGAGAAAGAACACCACTCGAGGAGGTTTGACGGGCCCTGGGCAGAGCAGCTTCTCGGCGCCAACATTGTTGAGGCCGCCGACAACGTTTCCCTCACAAGACACTGTTCGGCCTTCACGGTCGTCGAGGAGAAGGCTTCCGGAAATCGTCTGCGGTTCATTCTCTGGCCGCGAGCCCTCAACGAGTGGCTCGAGCACCGCGGCTACGTCCCGAACGTTCCCTTGCCCTCTACACCCTGGGACGTCGCCACCGAAGAGTGGGGCGCGGTGTGTGATCTGAGGTGTTCGTTTTTTCAGATCCACGTGCCCAGGCGTTACCGACACCTGTTCCGCTTCGTCGGCTTTTTTTTGGCGCGTCTCGTAGATGTGCGCTTTGCCGATGAATCTCTCTCTCACAGTCCGGAAATTATGCACAGTATAACATCTATTCTCGGAGGGAGCCCAGCATATGCGCTACCGCATTGGGTTGCCCCACGCGTGACCACCACTGCTTGGATCGACAATCTGCAGTGGGCCGGTTCGAAGGCCAACGCTGAGGCCTTCCTCCACACGCTCCTCCACCGCGCCAAGAGAGCCCTTGCAACTCTCAACGAGGAGGAAACCATCAGCTCACACCGATACGCCCTCGCTGGTTTTTTCTTCGACTACGTGGACCACAGCGTTACACTCGGTCCAGAGTCCCACGTTCATGTTACGGCTTTCCCCTCAACTACGCATACAACTTTCGGAGAGCTGGAGCGGCTCCTCGGACGCCTCTGGTTCGCGGCGCAGGCTTGAAGGCTCCCAATGCACCACTACTGGTGGTTCATACAATCCGCCCGCCGTATTCTGGGGCGGCTGACCCGAGGGATGCTGCACCTCGACGACGTCGCTCCATTACCACGCAGCGCGCGCGACGAGATGCAACGGTGGTGGAACAGCACTGCCCACAACTTTCCGCGTAACGTGCAACGGCGGTCAAATCATCCTCCAGTTTCCGACGTATATAGCGACGCGACGCCCGATGGATGGGGCGCGGTCTGTGTACAGACCACGAAACCAAGTCGACGAGGATCCTCGGAGCTGGATGGCCGAGGCGAGCCCCGAACATCAACGCTGCAGAAACACGGGCCATCGCGGTAGCACTGTCCGAGCTGGAGAGCGTGATCCCGGAGGGTGGACGCGTCCACGTTCACATTGACAACACACCGGCTTTTGCTTCGGTGGAGCGCCGTTTCAGCCAGAGTGCTGCGATTTGGGCCGAGCTGCACGCCCTCTTGCCGTTAACGGACAGGAACGATATGTCTTTCTCCTACACCCGGTCAAAAGAAAACTTGGCGAATGCGTTAAGCAGAGGCATTTGTGGTTGACAGTGCGTCTTGGGAGTTGACGCTGCAGGGCAGGAGCTTTGGTAGGCTAGAGGGTTGGGACTTGTTTCCCTTGTCGTCAGTACATTATCAGCTCAAGATAGAAGAGCGGGAGGCACTGGCCACACCTTTCGCAGAGGTTGAGCGAGCACACGCTCCCGTACCCACACAGCTATTACGTGACTTGATTGACGAACCGCTCTTCCTATAAACCCCTCAACCTTTCCTCTCCCCTCGCCTTTACCTTATCAACACATCGAGGCTAGAAAAAGGACAATAGGAAAAGCGTATTCATATTAATAATAAAACAAAACTTCATTTAAAAAAAAAAACTTTTTTATCAAATATAAAGTTAAACTGATTCTTACTCTCAGTTAATCTTCCGAAGATCAGTTAAAGTTCGATACACACAGTGTTTGAGTGATCAGCTTGCACCAAAACGTTTTCTTTTCTTGATTTCTTCGGCTGTAAATCGCATTTAGTTGCTATTGTAATTTACGCAATTCCTAAAAAGAACAAAACAAAATGTATTTTAACTGTTCTCATAATATTGTTTGTATGTTTTCAAGGGTTGCCCAACCTCCATGCCCTTTTGTCTACGGCCACCTCGCTAAGATTCGATGAAGGATTGGAGATGCCAGCACCTCGCAAGTGAAGGTAAAAAAATAAGAAAATAGTCATAGTTAGGCACGTCGGTCGGAGTTGAGAGGCGACAAAGCGGGACAGCCAAGAGGAAGACGCAGAGGCGAAGCGACATACCTATCTTTTGGAGAGAGAGAGAGAGAGACAAAAAAAGCGATAAGAGCAGTACCTTCATCGTGCGTAGTTTAGCACACCAAGTCATGTGGTGATTTTAAAGCGCGTACACCACCATGTAAATTGGTTCTACTCTATTTCCATTCTTCTTGTTCTTTTATTTTGCCATATGCGAGTGTCTGGGCTCACGGCAACACCTATGCCTTTTGGACATCGATCGCGGAGGAATTGGGCATCCTACGCGGTGGGATCGATGGTAGGTCACAGTTTGATAGAAAGTAAAAAGTGATTGTCAACAGGGAATGAAGCGACGACAACGACTAAATATGCGATGCACTGCGTAGACTTGCGCACACAGGGTCGGTAGTTATCATAACGGATTACGTTTTCCACTGTCTTTCTCTCTCTCCTATCCACCCATTTTCTCCACTCTCGTTATTAGATTGTACACGGCAACATATTTTCTACTCGTAGAACACAACGTAGTCAATGGCGTGGAGAGTATTACGGTTTTGTTTGCGTAAAATCAGCACCAAAGCAAGAGAGGTAAAACCAAGGAGGCAAGAAGAAGAGAGCGTGTGTGTGTGTGAGGAGTTGGCGGCTAATTAATTACAGCTGTATAGGCACCAAGATTGGACATAGCACAAATATTAATTTTTTTTTTTTTTTGCAACACAGTGCATTGATACTGTCGTTTTCAGTATCTGAGAGAGCACAGGCAGACTCCTCACAACAGAGTGGAATACAAATCGATGCTGCGCCACAAACCTCTTCGCAAAAGGATGCAGTCAACTAGGGTTGCCAGACGAGTGCTGGAATTCTCGCAATGTACTCATGATTTCACCTCTTTGTGTGTGTTTTAAGCGACCTTTGCTGCCTCCACCTACCGCAGGGGAATATATATATATAGAGGAGACGAATAAGAATAAACGAGTAAAAGAAAAAAAAAACACTTATTGAATTTCAAATAACAAAAGGAGAAGATTGGCGCGTGATAATGCCAAAAAGGAGAAGCGCCACACCTCCAACAAAAGGTTCATATAAGAAAGAAAAAAGGAGTGAGGGGAGGAGCTGGAATATAAACAAAAAAACTATCAATTATGTTTTCGTGAAACAAAGACTGTTCTTGACTCGTGGAAACAAGCTGGCAATCGAGGCTCAATATATATATGAAAAAGAGAAAAAAGATCAAGATATATATATATGTCTATTACTGCTGTAAAACATCGCGGGGGTGCATCTTGAGAACTGCATATACATTTGCGCATAAAAGAAACAAACGAAAAAAAAAAAAGCAGCAATAAAGATAAATGCACACCCACCACAAGCAGCATGTATGGCAAAGCCTTGGGTGACGTTTTGTGCAAACCAGGTTCAATGTTGACCGTCGCTAATAGACATAATATGAAATCTACCAGAGCGTACCAGAAGGAGGTAAAAGGAAAAAAAAAGAGGCATAATTATGAGAAGAACGGATAACCGGCAGTGGAAACGAGAAGAAGGAGATGTACATCGAGGTGGTTCCTTTCTTCGCACGTTCAATACCAACCGCACGCACATACCCACATAGTGAGAGACCCAAGAACGCATCTGCATGAACAGCTGCTCTACACGCTGCCGCTCGACTCACCTTCCTCGTCCGTATAGCCGCCCTTCGAGCTGCTGTCGCTGATGCTGATGCCGCTGCTAACGCTGGCGAGCGACGCGCTGCAGCGTTTTTTTGCGCGGGCACGTCGCGATGGGTGCGGCAGATAGCAGCCCCGCCCGTACACCACGTCATCCGTGTCCGTAATGCACAGGTACTGCGCCTGCGTAGCGACAACAGCGGACGTTGACCCGCCTACTGGGGTCGAGGGGGTATAAGCGATGCAGCCACCGCGGTCATGCGCTTCTTCAACGGAGACTGCACGTGCCACGAGCTGCCACTTTTGGAATTCTGCGGGGTCTGTCACGATGATGTTGCCAATGGGACCGACGGCGTCGGGGTACATGTCGTAGTAGTCGTGGCAGGGCAGCGCGGTGGGCGTGGGGTCGCGGCGCTCGTCGCGAGACCGGCGCACGCGAACAAGTCGGAGCACGGCCCTCTGCGGAGGTGCGTGGGAGGTGATGGAGGGCAGCAGCTGCGGCATGTCGGTGAATGTCTCGAGAGGGAGAGAAGTACAGCGAGAAGACTTGGTAAAGAAAGAGAGAGAGAAAGACGAATCGCTTTTTATTCTGCTTCTAAAGTGAGTAGGGGTGATTCCTTACTTTGTATGATAAGGTCGAGACTGCAAACACGCAAAGAAGAGGGAATGATGGGTGAGTGAGAAAAGAATGTCTTTACGGTGTTCGTCAACCAGACAGCTGATGTAAGAGGTCGCTAGATAGGCGAAGGTTTCTAAATAGGGGGAAAGAAGCGAGCAGCGTTGGGAGCGTTGTATTTGCTGTTGTGTGCGGGTGGTGATATGAGAGTGATTAAGAAAAGAAAAAAAAAGCAATTGAAGCAGTATCCACAGAGTTATCTAGTACACGCAACACAAAATAGGGCGAGGGAGTAAAGGAGTGGGACAGAGTGTTAGGGGAAATGAGAGAGAAGCACAGACAATGGCCTCTGCTATTATCTGAGTCCCTTTAGAAGAAGAAGAGGTGTCTGATTTGAACGTGAACACTAAGAAAAGATGGAAGAAAAGCGCAGGACTTTTTACAGCAGAAGGCTGTCTCAATGAAAAGAGGTAACAGCATTGTCGGACAGAGACCATAAAACTTCCATTCTAGAAAGCTACCAGCATCATTAACTACCATAAATCAAATGGTTTTTTGTTTTTGTTTTCGTTTTAAAATTTTCTACCATCACGTCATCAGTATAATACAAAGCGGTTTCATTCATCGACCCGAGTACACTCAAAGAAAAACATAGGTGAAGAGAAGCACGCGCGAATCTACGTCGTGCTTCCCTCCCCACGCCGTCCTTGCAAGTACACAGAAAGTGAAATAACATGCAAAGATAAAGAAAACAAAGAAAACAAAAAAGAGTTATTGTTACAGATTTAGTGGCTACCTGAATGAAGGACTGTGCAGTACGGGTGTACAACAAAATGCACTGCACAGCCGTTTCGTCCACGTCACCTTAATTGCGTTAGCAAATTACCCAAACTAAACATCAAAATAAAAGAAAAATATAGGTACACACGTGGCTGCTGAGCATGGGTAGAAATGATGATCAATGCAACCCACACACACACGCACACACACACATGTATGTAGACAGAGAGAGAGACACTAAACATGTTCTCGCCGCTCCCGTATCGTGTCAGTAACCATTGCCATGTGTGCTTGCGTGAATGTATGATTGCATTGTCCTCGACCTCTTCAGATAATAAAATAGAAGAGAAACCGTTTTCGTTTTATAGTATGAATGTGTTAACTATTTTTGATGAAGAAGTATTTTCTAAGCCATGCGCAGCTTCCAAGAAAAAAAAGATCATCTATTAGTGAAAGGGCGTCACCCTCTTGGCGTTTGCTTTTTTTTTTTTTTTCGTTTTCATGTACTCTCTCTCGACAAGCGTCTCTCTTCTCAGTTGAACATCGTGCTTTGAGAGCGTTTTGCACCTCAGAGACGCACTATGCAACAGACGCCGAAAAGAGCTGTCCAGAAAATTCCAACAAGAAATAAAAATAAAAATCCTCATACGTAAGAGGATGGAACCTCATGCAGTTTTGCTGACCACACCTTGCTCATGGTGCCACGCAGCTTGGATTGTGTAGCTGCACGACACCCATGAGTCACCACAACTAAAACCCATTCATACACGGAGATTCCCTTGCTGTCGCTTCCATGCGTGATAAACAGTTGTTGCTGAATGCCTTGAGTACAAAAACGCGATCAAATGCAATCATGAGAAGAATCAGACACGGACTGCCAGGTGAAGAAAGCAGCAAGCAAACGCACTCTAAAGCACAAGAAAAATCAGAGTATCTGTATGGCAAGAGGCAGACACACGACAGAAGTCAGAGGTGCGTTCCTCTGTCTCTCGCCAGGCTTGCCTCAACCAAACAGTAAAAAAAACTTTTGACTTCCCCTGTCGATCATTTCTTCCGCTTTTCCTCTAGTTTTCCCTTACGCACGCACCACGCGGCAACGTGAGCTCCGACGGTGCGGCGTCACGCCACGACTACGCTCGTCCACCTCCTCCACGTCCTCCTCAGTGAACGCGTTTGAGCAACAGCTGCCCGTCTGCGACAACGTGGACACCGACTTGTGCGGCACACACGGCGCCTGCAAGCGGGGCAGATAGGCAGCCCGGCCATAGACTTCATCATCCGTATCGGTAAGACAGAAATACTGCGGCTTCATGGACGCACTCGATTTGGCTTTTGTCGTGCTGGCAGCTGCGGGGGGCGTATAGCGAATGCAGCCGCCCTTCTTCTCCGCCTCCTTGCGGGACACCGGGCGGGCCACCAGCAGCCAGGCGTGAAGCTCCGCTGCGTCTGTCATCTCCACCAAGCCCACAGGCACCACCACGTTGGCGAAGGCCTTTTCGTAGTCGTGGCAGGGCAGCGCCGAGGGAAGACGCCGTGCTGCACTACGGTTGGTGGAGAGGCGGGCCACACGCAGCTAAGCCATCACGAGAGCCCGTCGTCGGCGCTCGTCTACCGTCAGCGGTGTTGCACTGAACATGATGCGAGAAAAGAGAGAGAGAGAGGAGGCCTGGTGTTGATCTGTCTTTGTATGTGTGAGAGGGCAAGTTGGTCAAGCGCTGAAGAAAGGATTCGACTATGATTAACAGCACGAGAGAGCGGAATCAAAGAATGAAGCCAAGACCGGTGCAGGCACGTAAAATAAAAAAAGGATGGAGGGGCTGCGTTGTGATAGAGGAGGGACAAAGGTGGTTGGTGTAGAGAGTTTGATTTGTGTGCTTGTGGAGTGGGGAAGTCTCCGAGTATTACAGTTACGCTGAAGCAGAAGAGGTGAAGTAGGTGTTATTGTTTTTGGATTTTCTTTTTTTTGTTAAAGCTTTACATCCAGGAAGAGGTATCAGCACCGTGACAGCGGTATTGGAATAAGAGCAAGGTGTGTGGAACATACAATGAAACAAGAGGAGCATAGAGAGCAGGAAATCAAGTGGGAACAAACAAACATGTTTCAATCTCCATAGTGCTTGTATGATATGAGGTGCGATTTGGCCAGCGCACATATTCTACTATAAAACGAATAGGTGATGCCAATTTGTGCCACAACCAGCCACCTGCATAGGAAGCATCAAACCCGAGTTCTTCATGTGACAATTTGTTCTCGAAAGACTTTCGAGTACAAACAACACAGCAATCTGAGGAGAACAGACAATATTATTATTATTATTTTTACCTTTCACTACCTTGCGTTTACCTTCGTCATCTATATAGCGCACACATGAAACAAAATCAAAAAAAAGGAAAGAGAAAAAAGGGGAAACCTACGTAACGTTAGAGAAGAACAAACGAGAAACGAAGAAAGTGAACGAAATCATGTGTAAAGAGATTCGAGTATATCCGTTACAAATGAGTTTATAGATGAAAATTAAATTGATTTTTTGTTCGACTAGTAGCGAAAGAGACCACAGGAGAAAAATTGAGGGGGGAAAAGGGATTGACAGAACAGAGATGTGGCGTACGCACAATACCCATAAGTTGCCGGCCTGAAAGACGTTGGTATTGCAGCAACCTCGAAGGGATGCAGAGTGAGCCGCGCTGGCGGGAGTTTCTTTCTGCAACGACAACGGACAACCTCTGACGACTTCCCTCAAACAGAAGCAAAAAAACAAAAATATCTACGTAATACTGAAAGGCTGATTTGTTAAAACGAATATAAATACAAAGAAAACCCAAGACAGACAGTAAATGTAGGAGAGAAAAAAAAACACCCAACTTAAACGTGAGAAAGATACGATAAAATAATCTATATGAGAGACAGGAAAACAAAAAAGAAGAACTTACAATACGGCCACGTTGTAAACAATAAACAAAAGTACGATTCGCTTGCAGTGAGGTTTTCATTCTATGTATGCCACAGAAAAAAACGCCATAAACGCGATCCATGCCCGTCGGTTAATCCTCTCGTTCTCCATCTGAGACTTTTTTTTTTTTGTATTCGAGAGTGTTTCGCTTGCTCTCGAGGGAACAACCGACATTAAAATAGAAAGCTTTTTTGTTGTTGGAGGCTTTGGTGTACGCGAGCTGTTCCTGCTGCTAAGAAGAAGACACACATGCCAAAAGTTTGTGCGTTAATCCACATCATTCACTAAGACACAGGACTTTCGTGTTTATAAGAATATTAAAAAATTAAAAACTTGCTGCTGGATCTCATGTAACTGCCCAAGACAGAGAATAGCTTGACGTGGACACATGGGATCAGAGAAACGGAGAAAGCAATCGCGCTTCGAGATAGCGAGCTAACACAGAAAAACAAAAAGGATGTCGATCAAAGGACAGCTGTGAGACGCATCACACCTCCTTGCTTTAGAATTCAGATTCGTGACCGTCACACGCGCACCCTCTCTCAGAAGTCAGTCTCGTCGCATCGGTATGAAAATAAAGAGAGAACATATAGGAAAGTACGTTAAATCATATATATTTTCAGAAAACGATGCAAGTTTACAGAGAAGAAAACGAGCTTTAATGGGTTTTTAACGTTCCTTAAGGGAAAGAGCAAGAGTTTCGTTACTGAAAACGAAATGAGGGGGAAAAACAAAAAAGGAGGACTGCTCCGGTGTTTTCATGCAAGAGATTAAAAAAAAAAAGCAAAGTTATTGGTATTATAGTGGTGAGCACCTCAACACTCACGCACATTGACGGAAGAGAACGGCACATTGTTGAAAAAGGCGTTCTTGGATTGGAACAAAAAAGGGAGCGAAACGATGAGCAGGCGATGTGCATCTTTCCAAGGCCGGGTTTATTCCTCCACGGTCGGGCGATCAATCAACGGAGCAATGCGACGACACATCACTCGTCGTCAGCGCGTCCTCCGTCGTGTCATCGAAGAAGTCCTCACGTGTCTTTCGAGCAGACGTCGACAGCGTTGCCTTCTCCGTCGGCGTCGCCACAGATATGTAGTGCGCACGTCCGTACACCACGTCATCTGGATCTGTGATGCAAAAGTACTGGGGCTGCACGGCTGACTTCGCCGAAGCACCACTGCAAAGCGGTTCAAATTTAATGCAGCCACCGTGACGTTCAGCTTCCTCCGCGGAGACAGGGCGTGCGGTCAGCAACCACCGCTGCAACTCTGCGCGGCAGTGGACTTCGACGTTGCCCAGCGGACCGGCATCTTCGGGGAAGCGATCATAGTAGTCAACGCAGGGAAGGGCTTCAGGGTAGCGGCGGGTTGCGCCCGAGTGATGTCGATCACGAGGGGCGGAGGAGAAGGAGGAGGCTGTGCTGGACGTCCTGGGACGCCTTTGTGGCAACGCATGCGTGAAAAAAGAAAACATTTTTATTTATTGGCGCGCGTGGACGGGAAGGGCGAAGGGAAAATCGGGGGCACAGGGGGAACAGACGTGGCTGGACGTATAGTCAGAAGATTTGTTCGCGTATTGTTAATAGTGCTTACAAAAACCAGTGATGTGTGGGTTAATTAAAGAAGCTTGTGTTGTCTTTTATGGATGTTCAAGCTGTGTAAGCTGGAAGAAATTAAGAGAGAGAGAGAGAGAGACAAGAAAGGATGCAGAAGATCGCGTAAAGGAGTGAAGGAGACATGCGAAGCCCATCCGCGCAGTTGACGCAGCAAATATTCGCTCTTTGAGTACATGCAAACGCTTACTCTAGAAATTAAAAAAAAAACACTTCATTATGCAGAAGGCTTTTAAAATGATTTTTAACACGCATGTAGATGTCTTCCCAGACGAAACGGTAAATCGGTTGTTGTTATTAAGATTGAAGGAAGACAACATCCGACCAAATCTAATGTACTCTCTCATAATAGGGTTGCATTCGGCCTTCACCCTGAAGGAGTACTCAAACTCAGAAACACATAGTGGTGAATCAAGTTTAGCACACCGTTCGCTGTTTTTACTTTTGGTAAATACCACAGTGTAGAGTGTGTTGGTTGGATGAAAAGAGAAGAATAGAAAACAAACAAACAACCTATTTTAGAATATACATCATCTCGATAACTCGACTGCTCCTGACAACAAAGACTCATTAGCAAAGAAAAGTGAGCCAATTGGAAAAAAAAGGAAGATTAATTAGTCAACAGAAGTCGACTCGATAGTGGAATGCACATGTTGAGGAAAACAGAAACAGCGTTCTCGAGAGCGTCGTTCGCTGTCAACAGAGAAGAGAAAAAAAAAAAAGAAAAAAAAAGAGCAGAGTCAGTACGAATGGTTTGACAGGTTATATACACCATTCCGTGGTGTGTTGAAGGAAAACACACCAGATGAAGATATCACGCAAAAAAAAAAAAAAAAACACGAAGAGAGAAACGTTTAAAAAAAAAAAATGAACGGGAAACCTCGAAAGTGCGGTGTGTGTGTGTGTATAAAAGCCAATAGCACATTTGAGCTTGAAAGAAAAAAAAAAGCCAAAGAAAACACAGCACCGAGTAAGCTCACGTGATTGCCGTCAAAAAACTCAGATTACTATTTTCAAGAAAAAAAAAGGTGCACTGCAGTAAGCTGTGAGGAGAATCACGTCTGCGGGCGGATAGTAAAGAGACAAAAAGTAGGAAGAATAGCAAGAGAAAAGAGTGGACCCTGTACAGCCTGCTGCGGAATGCTGTTCAGCATGTATACCACCTGTTCATAGAGGCTCACTCATTTCGTGTACTCAAGTGCATCTGACGAGAAGAAGAAGGTGGCAAACATCATGTGTGTAGATATACAAACTTCTTCTTCAAGATACGTGGAACGCGGCGACATTGACTGGGTGTGAAAAAGAGAACGTAAAGATGAAGCAGCATAGATAAAGAAAAACAGCGAATACAAGGCAGGAAACAAAGCGTTAGTCTACGCCTGCATCACTCTCCAGTGTATGAAAAAAGAAGAAGAAAAGAAACTATGATGAGATGCGCTAAACGTACTTCAGAGGGGCCACCGTATCATTTACGATGCGCAGCTGTCACTTCAGTCGCAAGTTTGGAACTTTACTGCAAAACTCAACGAAAATGACTGTGCCCTCTCCCGTCTTTATCGAGCGCGCAATAACATGAACCACTAAAAAACAATAGAAAAAGGCACGAAGAGTGTGTAAACACGCAGAGACTAACAGAGTGGAAAAGTACAGATGCGCTTATTTTTTAGAAGATACTCGAACTGAATCCTCTTCAGAAATTTCGGAATGGAATGACAAGCAGCAGTACGCTACAACACAGAAATAAAAACTTTTTTTTAGAAGGTAGAGAAGAAAAGACTCATCATCGAAACATCGAGCCCTCTTGCTGCTTCGTCCCCCGCCTCCTCCTCTCTTTCTTTCTCATGCCGACAAAAACATGACGTTCGGGCTTCCTGTAGGGCTGGAGAATTCGCTAACGTTCTCCGAGGCGTCGGTGCAGCCCAGACCAAATCCAGTAGTCGTCTCTGTCGCATCCACCGCCGTCTCCCACGCACACTTCTCGGCCACCTTATCCTGTGCTGAATGATACGTCGCACGTCCGTACACCACATCATCTGGTTCGGTGAGACAGTAATACAAAGGCGCGGCATCACCCTCGTCTACGGGAAAGATAACGAGGCAACCGCCCTGCGCCTCCGCCTCCTCTGCCGGCACCGGACGAGCCACCAGCAGCCACTTGTGCACCTCCTCTGTGTTGGAGAGGACGACGTTGGCCGTGGGGCCGATCTCTTCTGGGTAGACGTCGTAGAGGTACGTGCAGGGCAACGCAGAGGGATACCGCGGAGGTCTGGCCAGAGGGTTAGACGACGGGGCTACACTGGTGTGGCTCTCCCCTCCTTGATTTCGCCTACTTCGTGAAAAGACAGGGCCTCGTGGCCTGCGTTCGGTGCTACGCACCGATGCGCTGATGAAGAGCATGTGGGGGAGGTGAATTCAATTGAAGCAGTCCACGGAATGCGTGTGCTGTGTTGTTCCGTTTTCTTGTGTTTAGAAATGTTTTGGACTTGAGCTAGAGCGACCAGCAAGACGTGTCCTTCAGCGTAAAGAAGACGTTGGGTGTCGTCTTTCTTGTCGTCCTCTTTGTGAAATGCCTATACGAAGAGAGAGAACAGATTTTGTTGAGTGGGGAATACAAGATGAAGAAGAAGAGAGAGAGAGCGTAAAGAAGGAAGTGC
Organism: Crithidia brevicula; assembly: GCA_030849845.1. Classification (NCBI taxonomy): domain Eukaryota; phylum Euglenozoa; class Kinetoplastea; order Trypanosomatida; family Trypanosomatidae; genus Crithidia; species Crithidia brevicula. The sequence continues at coordinate 3,201 of JASAOD010001840.1, read as the reverse complement.
ACGCGTGTGTGTGTGACACCGCCTAGGATCACCCTGTAAAAAAAATCCCTAATGTCCGCATCGTCCCGACTTTAGGTGCATTCTACATGAGTCTGCCAAGATTTCGATACTGAGCAAAACACTAATGCAATTCCACTCAAGTGGCAGAGCGTGTCAGATAGCACACAACCAATACACGGCGAGGTAGCATTTTGACAAGGCAGCAGCACAAACAAAGACTGCTACACGTCGCAGCACACTAAGATCAGCGCTGGATAACCATCATCATCAGCGGGCATCAATACGCAGCATTACGGCGTAGAAACGACCATTCGACGTTGGAAAGTTTTCCAGACATCCAATATCTGAATATCTTTCACTGAAAACACCGATAGAAGACAATAAACAGAAAAGGGAAGTAAGTGCATATTGAACTCGGAGAAAACAATAAAAAAACAAGCAAAAAATAAAAGAAACAGAGCAATCACAAAAAGAAAAACAGAAAGAAATCATGACTTCAGTAGCATTACGTTCGACGTCAAAAAAAAAAAAAAACGAGTAAAGCAGTCGCCCATATGGAAGGCTTCTTTCTTTCTCTGTGTGTTGATAGTTAAAGGCAGGTTGTGGTCTGACATAACACTCGTACCCTAATGCTTGACGAGGATTCACGACACAACGTAGAATAGCTGCTTTACATGTTGCGAGCCTATTCAGGATAAACAAGTGAAGCCCCCTTTATCATAAACCCTGCATATATCATGAGTGTACCGAGGAAAAGAAAAAACGAAGACACAAATGTGACCGAGTCCTCTCAAATTTAACTCCTATCAAACCGTAATCTGTAGGAAAAATAAATAACGGGACTTTGTTTTAAAGATAAAAAGAGAAACGGACATTAAAAAAGAAAAAAAAAATTGATGAATCAAATGCCAAAATAGAAAAAGGCCATTGGGTGAGAGGGGTGTAGTGAGATAGTGCAAGGGAAGACGTATCTGCACACAGACACAAACATCGTCGCAAGGCGCCACTGCAAGGTAAACGTTATAGCCTAACTGTGCACCGCTGACGGCCTAATGTGTGCAAATGTTTGTTTGTGTATGTGGCGGCTTGTGGATCTGAGCATTTTACAATTACGCAACTCTCCCTACAGCCGACCCGATAAAACAAAAAAACAAAACACAAACACACAAACAAAACAGAAAAAGGTTTGGTATCGGGTTATTTGCTCACACATTAGCTAGACTCGCGTACGATATAATTCTAGCATAAAAAAGAAAAACGTCCTCATGTAGAATTAGGGTTTTTTTTGTTTTTCGTCTTTATTGCCCTTCTTTTTGTTCTTTTTTGTTCCCCCCTCTGAGAACTTGTGCAGCGGTGCGGGCATCTCATGCGTAAAACTGAGACCAATATCTAAGCAAGAGGCATTTTCTTTTCTTTTAATAGACCGAGTGAAGTAATTTTGAACGAGCCACCATGCACAGTGTGCGCACGCACTTCCGCTCTGGTAATTTCGGGAAAACACAAGGAACAAAAAGGCCAAGAACAAAACCTTTAACGATAGAGAGAAAAAAAAAAAAAAGAGTCAACCTATATCTGTCAACGTTCAAACCTGACAAGAGGAAGAGTCAAAACTTGGAAAAAAAAGAAGGGAAAGTAAGACGGAACATTAGGGCACGGGAAAGGGAAAAAGAAAAGGAGCCCAGAGAGAGAGGGGAAGAGAGAGAGAAGAAAAGGGAAAAGTGATGATCAAAAGAAGGTGTGTTTTATGTTTGTTTGTGATGAAAGCAGTCAGTAAAGGAGAGGAAAAGCACGCACAACAATTCAGACGTGTTTAAGTAAACTGTTGAGAGGAAAATAGGGCATATATAGACACCAGATAATTTGTTTGTTCGTTTGTAAAGAAGAAATGAGAGGAAGAAGAAACAATGATATGATTCGACTGAAACATGTGTGTGGGTGTGTGTTGTTGGGAAAAAGAAAGCAGGTTCAGAGCTGCTGTTCAATTGAAACTCAAAGTACAACAATCCCTGAAACCAAATGTCAAGGACTTATTGATGTATCTAAGATTCAGCAGCAGTGAGTGAAAACAATAAAAGAAACAGAATACCTCAAATGCTAAGCGCGTAGGCTTAAGACACTAGAATCTGTAAAAAAAAAAAATTAGCATAAAGCACATTGCACAACGGGGCTATCCAGAAGGCGTTGACACCACCGTGCCACGCACCGGCCGCTGCAGGTACGCGGCACGCCCAAACACACAATCGCTTGAGTGGTGGAAGTGGTAGTACTGCACCGGGTTCTTTGGATCCCCGGTAAGGTATTCAATGTAGCCTCCCTCACGCTGGCAGGCCTCCGCCTTTGGCACCGGAGTGGCCACCAACGCCCACACTTTCATCTCCTCCTGGCACTTGATCACAACAGTCCCTGTGGGCCCGGCATCCTCGGGGTAGATGTCGTAGTAGTTGGTGCAGGGGAGGGCCTTGGGCAGCTGTGCGTACTGCGCTGCTGTGAGCCGCCGCATCGAGGCACCGTGGTGGTGGTGGTGGTGGCGCTGCTGCTGCTCTTCCGCCAGATGAGGGCCGTTATGTGTGTGCGAGGGCATGGCTTCTTGTTTGAATATATAAATTTCCTTCAAGGCCTGTGTACTTTGCGTGTGCCTTTCAAAAAAACTGTCGCGGGGCAGCAGACCTGCCCAACTAGTATACGGAGAAAGAAGCTATGTATATTGGCCTGTTGAGCGACGCCGGCTGCTGTTATAACACGAGGACAAGCAGCTGACTAGCGAGAGACGTGTATCTTCGGAAGTATCAAAGGAGTCCGGAACAGAGTTTGATATTATTCCGTCTCTCCCCCAAAAAACAAAAAGCGGCGAAGTAATTTCTCGGCGCTCGTCTAATTTAATCAGCTGCAGTGCTCACAAAGTAATGGCGCTATGGGTGGCTCACCGCTTCACAAAATAGAAGAGCGGAGGGATGGACAGATGTACGATGTAGCTTGTCAACGTCTGGACGTGAAGAAAAAGCGTAAGTCGCTGAAGAATGTATCTTCTCTTTGCACAGATAACAATGTTTACTCGAAGAGAACCGGGGTAAAAAAAAAAATCCAGAGCAGACATGGGAACAAAAAGAAGTGTGGAGAGAGGGAATGAGCTCCGTAATAGCCAAAGTCACGGAAGAAAGATGAGAATCAGACGAAGGACACTGTGGCAGCTACCCCTTCATC
>JASAOD010001839.1:0-42865 GCA_030849845.1 Crithidia brevicula | reverse complement strand
ATCAGCCCGCTTTCACCGTGAAAAACCTGCGCCAAAGCATTCAGCTCGTGAAGCCAGCCTTCATTCGTATCTACGCAGATGAGGTGTGCTACCCGCTGCACATTCTTCTGCGCTACGAAATTGAGCGCGCACTGATTGAAGGCACCATGGAGGTTGAGGACATCCCGCGCGTGTGGAATGAGAAGATGAAGGAGTACTTGGGCCTGGAGACGGAGGGCCACGACGACATTGGCTGCCTGCAGGACGTGCACTGGTCCATGGGCCTTGTTGGCTACTTCCCGACGTACTCGCTGGGGTCGATGTTCGCGGTGCAGCTGATGGCGACGATCAAGAAGGAGCTTGGCGAGGACACGGTGGACAAGTGCATCCGCACCGGCAACATGGAGCCGATCTTCGCGAAGCAGAAGGAGAAGATCTGGGACAACGGCTGCCTGTACGAGACCGAGGACCTGATCAAGAAGGCCACCGGCGAGCCGCTGAACACGAAGTACTTCCGCGAGTACCTTGAGCGCCGCTACCTGCGCAAGGAGGACTGAGGCAGTGGACACCGCGATTGGGCCGTGGTAAGCTGCTTACGTGTTCCTTCGATTTATATCTACCTCTGTTCAAGCCCTGTTGGGTGCCGACGTAGAGCGTGTTGGCGGTGCTTGGTGCAGTAACGAATAACTGGGGGGGGGGGGGGGAACTCGACGTGATTCAGATGTTGAACGAAGCTTATCGCTCTTGTAGAAGCCGTGTAGGCGGTGCGGTCGAGTGTCAATCAAAGGTTCTCGGCACTCCTCTCCGCTTTCTCTAAAGTATTTGGGTTTTTCGTGTGTTCATTCAATGCCCGCTTTTTTTTTGTTTGTCAGCCGCTCAGGGTTCATTATGGCTTTTTTATATCTGATCCTGAGAAAAAAAAAAGAGATTGAATCACAAAACGTAAGAACATACCGGCCGCTTTTTCAAAATTTAATCTTTATTTTTCTCTTGCTTAGTTCCGTGTTTCACGCGTGGAATTGTATATTTAATCGTTTTCAGTATTATCTGGTAAGGTGAGGGGACTTTGTGGAATTCGTGATATATCAACGATTAGTGCTGCCTTCTTAGGTGGGCTGCTTTCCAACGTGATACGTTGTCTTGTTTTTTTTTTTTTTCACCTATTAAAGTTTGACAATGTGCTTCATGCGCCAAATGCAGCAATTGTGCGTGGCGCGCACAATAAACAAAAAAGTTTTAAAGACAGACAATTTAACTGAGTTTTCAACCAGAATGGATGGAAGGGAAACAATGGCTTGAAGAACCAATCGAGGATGTATAGGAAGACGGGTAGGGGTGTTGCGCAAAAGGACGCGCCGACTGCGGCGAGGGCACGTTCCTTTGTCTCTCTTCTACACCACCTCCGCAGCGAAGAATTTTTGCTCAAAGGAGGCTATAAATGCTGACTCTTCGCTGTGCAGCTACACCGACGTCTGAATACTATTGTCGTGCGCTGCGCAGAGAACGGCTCCATCGCCATCCCACGCCACCAGATTAGAATATATGTATGATCCGTTTTAAAACGAACTGTGCCTCTCCTTCTCTTTTCGATTCTTGTATGCATTAATCGTCCCCCAAAAAACCAAACAAAAACCATCAATCACAATAACTATTCACTTCCAACACCACCACCACATCGTATGTACCTATCCATCTATTCATAAAGTACCTAATAAACGTGTTGTTGTGCATCGCAGGCTCAAGCACAGGGCGTGGTGTATCTTTGTTTTACTCATCTCACCGCACATCGCTTGCCAACGCTATCATTATTATTATTATTCCCTCCTGCGTGTGTGAACTTCTTCTTCCTTTTTCCCCCTTGTTGTTTCCAGACACACCGGACTTCAGCTGCTCCGCTTTCTTCTTACGTTTCTTTGGTGTAGGATCTCATGGAGCAGTGGCTGATCGCATAGATAGACGCGCATACAGTGATCTTTACAGTATCTTTTTCCCTCTCTTCCATTTTGCTTTCTTTTCTTTCCTTTGGTGCTGTTCTTTGCTGGGGTTTTTCTTTTTGAAGATATTCAACTCGTACACGTCATCACTTGATGCGCAGAGATCTGTCAACACGCGCAGTCAAACGAAGGGAAAGTACAATTTAACAGGAATTAAGAGAGAATCTTCTGCACTTACAGAGAGATAGATATATAGATAGAGAGAGAGAGAGAGATAACGAGAGCGGCGGCTTCGTGACATTGTTTAATCTGAATCGCCACCAACTGTTTCGCTTTCTGCGTTGACTTAGTTTCTAAAACTAGTTTATATTTTGGGTTTCTCTACACACCGTAAACGTTGATGCGTCGGCAATTGGGTGTGCGCTGGCATGGCGCTCTGGGGTGCCATGTGCGTTGCAGCTGCACCATGCTGGCTCTGACCAAAGCGCAGACGGCGCTTCTGAAGGGCAAGAAGCCGTCCGCGGCTGCCGCTGCCGACTACGCCGAATTCTTCCGCGTGCCTATCTCCCTCGACTCTGGACTGGAGTGTAGCACACGGGAGTTCTTCGACAAGGCGCAGAGTGATGTGGCCGCGCAAGAGGAATCGTTAACGGTGCGGGAGCAGCGGCAGGAGCCCTCCAAAGCGGTGGCTGCGCCTATTCTCCTTGCTGGCTACAACTTCAAGTCCAAAGTCTTCTCCCTCTACTCCATCGCCGCCAATAAGCTAGTCTGTTCGGTGAGCACAGGCGCTACTGAGGCGACGGATGCGTGGGGAGTCGCAGACGACATTATGCTGCACACCGGAGGCTCCGCAGTGTTCATTTTGATGCCGGTAGTCGAGACGACGAAGGAGCGCAACACGCTGGTGGACCCCTTGGAAAAACTGGGCACCATACTGCGGTCCAGCGGCTTGCAGCCCGTCCTGCATGTCGACACGCTGGAACTATGCGCCGCTCTACGCCTCAACCCGCCCTCCCCACGAGATGTTACCGCTCACGCGATATCCGGCATCTCCCCTACTCCGCTCTCGCAGACCTGGTTCCAGGCACACTGGGCTTTCCTGCGCACCGTGGCGTGTCACGCCGCCTCGGCAGACCCGCTGCACACTATCGCGTCGTGCATTCTGCCGCGTTACGATGTGTATGTGGTGCACCTTGTCCGGGCTGGGTCACGCGGGCTGAACGTGTCGCTGTGGGACCCGGTGCGTCGGCGGCGTTACTCAGCCAAGGGAATGCTCTCTGATGTGCTGGCGTGCTTCTTCGACACCCACTCCACCCGGATGATTCTCCTGCCGACCAACCGCACCGATCGCGCCTCCCTCTTTCGCTGCCGCGCCGCCGTGACGAAGACCGGCAACCAGTGCGTTGTTGTCTTCGCGTCAGAGATGAACGAGGCGATGCGCGGCGCCTACCAATCGAACCCGTCGGGCTACTGGGAGACGCTGAAGGAGGCGACCAAGTGGTTGGATGCTGACTTGCTCTTTAACGTGTACGTCGCCGCTGGCAACACGCTGCGTGCCTATCAAACAAAAATGCTGGTGGACGGGAAGGACCGCAACTACCTGGAGCAGCTTGGACCCACACAGACAAACACCCTCGCCACCCCGCAGAACGTATCGGACTGGGCGCGCTTTTTCACGCTGCCGAAGCGCGTCGCGGCTGAAAAAGCTGAGGCGCGGCATTATATCAAGTACATTGCGGTGTCTTACATCGCCACCGACAGCCTTCTGTACGCTCAACCGATGAACCCGGTGGCGCAGCAGAACTACGTGCTGAGTGCGTGCCTGAGCGACCACGCGGGCCGCACCGTGGAGCCGTGGAGCCTTTATAGCGGCCGAGGACAGTTCTGTCTGCCCACACTCGACGACTACGATGTGTTGGTCACCCACGACGCCAAGTCATTCGTCCTGCTGCTGTGGCAGGACGCGGAGCTGCAGAGGTTCATCGGGCGTGGCGGCCGCGTGTGGTGCGTCACCTTAGCGGAGTACCTCCTCGAGGCGCAGCGCTGCATGACAGGCAAAAACGGACTGCACGAGCTGGCGCTTCGCCATGGCGCTGTGCTGCCGCCCTCGTCGCGGGTGGGGACGTCGGGTGACCGCCTCTCCCTCGCCTTCCACCGCCGCTTCCTCCTGCCAGCCACCCCAGCAGTGGTGAAAATATTTCATGCGCAGCTGACGCGGTCCTGTGCACAGTCGCAGCTCATCAGCGTGGCGCATCGCATGGATTCGCTGCTGGCGATGGCCAGCATGGAGTGGTCCGGCATCCACGTCGACGCAGAGGAAGCGATGCGGCAGACAGCGTCGCTGAGGAACGCGGCGTCGGTGCTGGACCGCGCTCTTGCCGCCTACACGCCGACCGAGGTGCCGCAGGACATGCGGGACTTGTTCGACTGGCGCTCGTTGCAGCAGACGCACGCCTACTTCTTCGGCGGCACGATTCACCTCGGTTCTGCCGGCGCTCCCCGAGAGAGTCCGCAGTGGACCTCCAACTTGATTCACCTGTGTCACCGGTACGGCGATTTCAACCGTCTGCAAGGGGAGCTGCACCTGCAGCGCTACGCCGCCCAGTGCTCTATCACGGTAGATAGTAGACTAACTTACCGCGTCTCCGCCGCCATCACCGAGCAGGGGACGCAGCGTGCCAAGACGTACCGCCTCGTCTTCTTCGATGTCGAGACCACCGGACTGAATCCAACGACGGATGCCATTGTGGAGATTGCCCTCTTCGATCCTGTGGAGAACACTACCTTCCACACGCTGGTGAACCCGCAGCGGCCCATCACCCCACGCACCGTCAGCATCCACCACATCACCAACGCACTGGTGCGGGATGCCCCTACGATGGAGACGGTCTCGCCCAGCATCGCTGAGTATCTGCGGATCGACAAGGCGTCCTACAACCCAGATGAGGTGCTGGTGTTGGTGGGCCACAACGTCTTTGGCCTGGACGAGCCCGTGCTGCGACGCTCCATGGCGCTGCACGCACCAGATGCACAGCTGGACGGGGTGCTGTTTTGCGACTCCCTCGCGCTACTCACTGCCCTGCGTGCCGACCTCGGCGCCCGCCACGGCGTTGTCCGGGTGGAGCGCACCATCGCTGACGCCCTCGTGTCCTCGCTGCGTCTTAGCAATTTGATCGAGGCACTCAACGTGCGACCGGAAGGGCAGATGCACCGCGCCGACACTGACACCAAGGCGCTGTGGTTCGTCCTCCTGCACATCTTTGGCTTGGCAGGTAAAGATGTGACCGCCCAACGCGATGCACTTCTGGCCCTTGCTGCCAACTCGCTCCTGCGCTACCCGGGCAAGGGATGCTTCGTGGCCACGGAGCGCAAGAGCAAGGCGGTTCGCCTGCGCCTGCCGGGCGTCGCTACGTCCTACATCAAGAGCGCGAAGGTTGCCTCGAGTCTGCAAAATACAGTCTTCTCCGAGGCGGTGCTGGCGTCGCTGAGCGCGCATGGGGTGAAGCCGGCGCAGCTTCTGCTTCAGCGTCAAATGCTGGACCGCCACATCTCATCCTTCCTGCAGCCGAGCACGGATGGGCGCCTGGCTATTCTGCACCCCGATGGCTGCGTGCACCAGCACATCGACATGACGGCGACCACGACCTCGCGCACCATCAGCGCCCACCCAAGCTGCCAAAACATCCCCAAAGATGACAAGTCCTCTGTGCGACGCCTCTTCACCTCCCGCTTTGGTGCCAAGGGCCGCTGCATCGAGGTGGACTACTCGCAGCTTGAGATCGTCGTGTTGGCTATTCTGTGCAACGATGCAAACCTCTCCAGAGACCTCAACCGCGGCGTTGACTTTCACGTGAAGCGCGCGGCCTTCTTCAGCGGACTGCCCTACAAGGACATTTACCAGGGCTACAAGCGCGACGTGCCCAAGTACGTGAAGCTGCGCAAGACGGCGAAGCAGTTCTCCTTCCAGCGGCTGTACGGCGCCGGCGTGCCGCTGCTGCACAAAACCACCGGCATCCCCGTCAAGGACTTGGAGGCGTCGATTAAGCAGGAGGACGAGGAGTACCCGGGCATCGCGGGCTTCCATCGCATTGTACGCGCCGTGGCCCTGCGTCCCAACAACCCGGGGCTGCCCACGCGCTTCATAGCGGAGATGCCAACAGGGTTGCGGTTGAGCTTTCGCACGCGAGACGTGGTGCTGAACTTGCCACCCATCAAGAACTACCCTATTCAGGGCTACGGTGCGGAGCTGGCGCAGATGATGGTGGGCCGCCTCTTCCGGCACTTCGTGAAGAAAGGCTTCTACAACGATCGTGCGTGCCTTATCAACTTCGTGCACGACTCGGTGTGGATTGACTGTCATGTCGACGTCCTTGAGCAGTGTGTGACGGATACGTGTCGCATCCTCAGCTCCGTGCACGAGTACGTGCCCAAGACCTTCCCCGGAGTGAAGGTCAGCGTGCCGCTGAGCGTGTCCGCGTCGTGTGGGGTGGACATGTGCTCCATGCAGACCATCAAGGACGGGGATTACTCGTTTGTGGCGAAGCAGCGCAAGTCGAAGGCGATCGACGTGGAGGATTTCTTTGATCTCACAGCCAAGACGACGCTGTCCAGCGCTGTAGCGGAAAGCATCGAGGCGTCCGCCGGCGAGGAGAGCGGTGTTGATGAGGAGGCTGTGGTAGTAGAGGAAGAGGTCTCGGCGCGGTAGTCCTCCTTACTTTTTTTTGTTTTTTTTTGTTTGAGGGCTTGTGGCTTCATGGCTTGTGTGTCTGCTGCCTCATACACATGCGAAGCTACAAAAAGAGGCGAGAACTTCACTTCCGACATCAGTTTTTCTATCTTTCTGGTTGTTCACCGTACAAACTTAGAAAAGGTGAACTTCCAAAAAAAAAGAAAAACAACCACAACAACCTTTCACTCTCTTTTTTTCCCTCTTTTGTTTTCGGGAAGGACGATACGCAACAGGCTCTTTGCTGCTTTTTTTCTGGAGTGAGTTTTGCTCGTGGGCTTCACATTAGACGTGCATGACAAATGCTCTAGCACAAACAAAAAACCATAAATAAGAGAAACAAACAAACAAACAAAAAAAACAAAAACAAAAAAACATGTGCGCTGGTGGTTGCTGCTAATTGCGCGCACGTACACGGTACTTTCTGTGCGCTTTATTTTTGTAATTCTAAGTGCATAGTGTTTCTGTCAATTATCGCCTTCAATTGAGAAGGTCAGTTCTGGTCAAGGTAGCTTCTTCGGTTGTTATCTGTTTCTACTCAAACACCATTTAATAGGTGGAGGAGAAACACTCTCTGGATGTAACAAGCAGGGGGGATTTTACCGTGACGCAAAACAAGAGAGGTATGCATTTACTTGACAACTCAGCGCGATAGTAAATTGCACAGACGCCCTTCGGCTTTCATCCTCAGAAGATCGACCGGTCTAGTTTCGCTTCTCTATCAACCCTTTCTGACTCTCCTTCCTTGTCTTCTAACCTGCGTGTTGAAATTCAGTGCTCGTATTGTTGGGGCCCCCCTGCTAATCACAGCGAAAGAAAGAAAGAAAACAATATATACACTTAGCCCAGCACGCACATACTCAAAAAAAAAAAAAACTACAACAACAAAAAGAAGTGATTGCGAATGGCAGCCACTCCAACCAACCCACCGGCATCGTCAAGCTACGTTGACATGCTTGTCAACGGCGAAGAAGGCGATGCACTCACTGCCCTCGAGACCGTCCGCGAGGCTGGCAACGCCGCACGCGTCCAAACTGTTGCCGATGGCGGCGATGCGCACAACGCCCCCTTTGCCTCTTCTCCAGAGGGCGGCAGCCAGGAAAATGACGCTCGTGGCGGGCGGCAGCGACGTTCAACGGGCCGGGAGGTCGCCTTCCGCGTGTCCACGCCGGACCGCATCCGCCGCAGATCGGAGATGCTCTATCACGAAGTCCAGGCAATGACAGAGCGCCATGTGTCTCGCACCGGACGCGAACGTGAGGTGCAGCGACGCGAATCGCGCAACTCTCGCGTCGCGAAGTGGGAAGAGGGCAACCGCCGTAGTCTATCTCGCGGCGATGATGCACCGCAGCGGAAGTCAGCGACACCCGCGCCGGCGCCACTGCCCGACGTGCATCAACTGTTCGAGGAGTCACGGCGAGCGCACTTGGCGGAGGCGCAGCAGCAGCGCACCTACTTCCCCCTCTCTAGCAAGCCCACGGCGTACTCGTCAAAGGACCCTAGCACGTTCAGCTACCGATTTCAGTCCTCCGACGCTGCACCGCCGGGTAGGTAGAGGAGCCACGTGTGTGTGTGTGTGTGTCGTTGCTTCTCTGGCTTGAAACTCCCACGGATGCACATAGACGAGCTTACAAAGAGCAACTCGTTCTACTTGCGTATATATGTTGAAAAGCGTATAAACTGCCAGTGAAGAAGAGGGAGAGCGAAGACGTTGTGGTGCTGACATGTGCCTTTTTTTTTTTAGTTTTCAAAATCTTTGATGTACACAAGTTTCATTTTGCATGCTGGCGCATTCTGTAAGGTGCCCAGCTGTTTAATAGCCAGCTACACGCCGCACAGCTAAATGAATATAACAACAAATGTATAATACTGTCTTTCTCTTCTATGATACTAAGCTGCATGAAGCTGCAGCCGACAGATGCGTGGGAGAGTGGACAAGGCGCGATCTCTTGCTCTTGATCGATTTTTTTTTTTGTTGCGGTCAGCGGTGTCATGCAACGTTGCACAAGATGGTGATACTGCACTTATCTCTGCGCCTGTGTACTCCATCGTCCCCTTTGACGTCGTTCTCATGTTTGATCAAGTTTCAATGTTTCTGGGCATTTGCACTTGTGCGTGTGTGTGTGTGTGCGTGTGTGTCTTGTTGTTCTCTTTTGAAGTCTGCACTGCCTCTCTTATCTGACTTTATCCTTCCCCACTTCTGCATGCTTCCATTTTTTTTTTCTCAATTACCTTGCACATCGTCGGCATAGCGACCTTTTGTCCTTCTCCCCCTTTCCTTTCCAACAACAGAGAAGAAAAAAATCCAAACAAAAAAAGAGCTCACGCTTCTCATTTCGACGGTGTTTTCTCACGTGAACAACTGCGATTGTTGTCTCCGCATGCGCCCCTCTTTTCGCCTTGGCAGCACCATCGCCGCGCCGCATCCGCCCAGCGATGCCAGCGATGGGCGGGCCGATGTGGTGTGTGAGCTGTCCCCCATGCAACCCCTCCGCCGACCTCCCCACTCCCCACCAGTCGAGGACCGCCTCTTGCACTACGGCAGCCTCTACCACGAGAAACTGCGCGAGGCGCAGGCGGCGAAGCAGCGGCAAGACGAGGAGGCGGCGAAGGAGTTCACACGGCCGTCCTCCGCCCTGCAGCCACGCCGTCTCTTCGCTCCCACGCCGTCGCTGCACGCCAGCGCCGAGGCCGCACGTCGCCACCGCTTGGATCGACAAGCGGCGTACATGGCCGAGAAGACGCAGCAGGCGCCACGACAGCCGGCTATTCTGCCCGCCTCACGCGACATGGCCGAAGCGCTACGCCAGCGTGAGAAGTGGGACGGCCTCTCGGTGGGCGAGATCCTTCTTGCACGGCAGCGAGTCCATGACGAGCGCATGGAGGAGCGCCGTCGCACGGATGCCGCGAAGTTGTCGTTTAAACCCGCCGTGTCGGCCCACACGAGGCAGCTGAAGGTCGCTGGAACGGTGGTGGATCGTCTCTACGCAGGTCGCCATGCCCCCGCAAAGAGTAGTGCTGCCCTCGCTGACGTCACCAATCGTCATCAGCCTGCGTCCAAGGAAAAACACACATCTCCTTGTGCAGCGACCTATCACCGCCTCTACGACGATGCGGTGACACGTCGCACGCAGAGTGAAACGCAGAAGCAATTGCGGCAGGTGCGCGCCAGCGGCGCTTTTCAGCCCAGAATTAACCCGGTCAGTGACCTGATTGCCTCTCAGAGCGGTGATACGGCGCACACGCGTCTGCTGCGTCCGCGATCAGAGCTGGACCCTGCTTGCCACCTCCGCCCCGAGGAAACCTTCAAGCCCCGCATCAACACCGTAGCACCGCAGCCCACCCACGCTTCCCTCGCCACCCGCAACGAGCGGTGGTTGCAGCGCCGGCGCGACCGCCTTCGTCAGGTGGCCGAGGAGCGGGAGGAGAGAGAGACGCGCGAGTGCACCTTTCGCCCCCGCACCAATCGTGGACCGTCAAGCTCCTCTCCGTGGGGTCTGGAGGACGACGTGGCCGCCTCCACGCTCCCTTCTTCCTCTGATGATCTGATCGATTCAGCTGAGGAACTGCTCAGCCGCCTCGACCTCGACGACCATGCGCTTGGCGATGCATTTGATCGGAGAGACACGTCGCGGCATTGGTCGGACGTGCTGCGATCCACCGTGCCGGATGACGTGTTTGGCCTCTTAGAGGATGCGGAGTTCACATCGTGGGACGCGCGTCGCCCATCACACACGTATACTTAGATGCACTGCTAAATCCTACAACCTTTCTTTTTTTATTTATTTGTGTTTATAAGATTTTCTTTTTAGATTATCGGAGGCATCGGAAGCCTTGTCTAATTGCTTTCCGTTTCCCTCCAGTACATTTCTTTTTTTTATTTTCTGGTCCTCCGCACTCCCATTAGAATGGACGACTCTGCTGCTCTGTTGTTGAGCGCCGCAATAAATGACTTTGAAAAGAATTTAGTGCACAGCAACAGAAGAGGGCTATTCTGCCTGAACGCCTTTCTTCTACAGCACTTGTTGTTTTGCTTGTGTGCGTGAAGGCTCGTCTGAGCTGAAAGAGCTACCTAGCATCTCGATCTCTGTACTGAACGCCTTCATGCCTCGCAATACACAAAAATAGAAATCAAAATGAAATTGTGAAAGTGTGGTGTATTCGACCATCACCTCAACCCTCCTCCCCGTTTATGCTCTTGCTTCTACTTTCAGCGACCGAATCTTAATTTATTACTGCATTTGTGTCGAAGGCACAGCCAGCACACGCACATAACACTGCATACACACACATATATATAGAAAAAAAAAGAAAACATAGATGTAGGTACAGGCGCAGGCAACCTCTTCCACTCTTTTTGCAATAGCACCTGACTTGATGCTCACCACGGAGGGCGAGCGAGGGCACGTGCGCTCGAGCGTGCGGTTTGTCCTTGGCGTGGACGAGGCCGGCCGTGGCTGCATGGCTGGCCCGGTAGGTGTGGCGGCCACGTTGTACCGTCTCTCCGCAACTCCGGTGCGCTACACGGTGCAGGACAGTAAAACCATGTCAGAGGCGGCACGGGAGTCGACTCTGAGACTTATGTGCGAGGAGCTCATTGCGGTCAACGCTGACGATTTTCTGCCGCACGTCATCGCCACCGGCACGTGCACCGTGGCCCAGTACCAACGCATGAAGCCTCTGCAGGGCATCTCAGCCAGGCTGGTGGACGTGGCGGTGATCCATCAGCGAAATATTCTCAACGCAACGCTGGAGGGGATGGCTGCCGTGTGCAGCGAGCTTGTACAGGCCTACAACGCAACGGCCCCGAGCCCCATCACACCACGTAACTGCGCCGTTCTCATCGATGGCAATCGCACTCCGTGGACCTTTCTGCCAGAGGAGAAGCGTCAAGAGATCGTTGCTCAATCAGCTCGCAAGCCTGAGCTCAAGCAACGAATTGGTGTGGTCTATCCTGAGCTTGATGGCTTTAGCTGCACAACCGTGGTGCAAGGTGACGGCACGTTGCTGTCCATTGGCGCGGCGTCGATTCTCGCAAAGGTCGCGCGTGACACCTATGTGGTGCGTGTGATGCATGTCCGGTATCCCCTCTACGGCTTTGACCAACATAAGGGCTACTGCACCGCGGAGCACACACGCCTGCTGCGTCAGCACGGCCCTTGCGACTGTCACCGCCGCGATTACGCACCCGTCCGCGCTGCTTTGGGAAGTTGATGGGAGAGCAAATCACACAATCGCACGAGCTCAAAACACGAAACACCCGCTTCTGTATTGTAGGGCATGGAGAGGCGCATGCAGGGATGGTCATGAGCTGCTAGCGTACTGAATATCTGTTCTCATCACAATAAAAATGGTGGAGAGAAAACAACAACAACAACAAAACAACAACAAAGCAGATTATCATCATAATGAAAAGTACTGAAAGTACTGAAACTATAAAGCAACAGAAGCAGATAGCAACTTTTCAACTCCTTGCAGCAGCACCGTGTAGGACTCGCTTCTTTTCAACCTGTATGCGCTTGTGTATGGGTGCACTTTATATTATGGTACCGTACGACTTTCATTGCCAAGAGAAGCGGAATCTTCCAACGGCTGATCTAGCTGAGACAAGACATTTCCCTTCACTATATTTTTTTTTCTGCTCATCTTCGCATCTCTCTCAGAATACGCAGTCGGGTTTATTTATGTATTAGAAAAAATAAAAATAAAATATACGCTTTCTGCTAGCTGCTGTGTTTGACAGACTCGACAGAGCGGTATGTTGTCACCAACCATCCGCGCATCTCAACCGCGCACCCGCGTGGACATAGGCGCCGCAAACGCATCCACGACGGGCGACAAACAAATGAATATGTATCCGACTCTTCGTGCAGATGTGACGCCCGAGGGGGTGATGCGGCATTTCCTTCACACACAGGAGGCGACCCTGCAGCGCCTCTTGGACGCCCGCACCCAACCCGCAGGTCTCTCACAGCTGGCCTCGACTCCTGATGGAAGCTCTACGAGACGTGCAAACTTCCCTAGCGCATTCTCGTCCCCAATGACGGCAACCCACGCAGCAGACGGAGCGCAGCACGGTGGCGACGCACTCGACACAGCATCTGAGCAACCCGGGGCTTCTCAACATCGCGCCGATATCATTGCTGAGCTACTTCGGTGCGACAAGGAGTCGCAGTGGGCAGCGATGGTGACGCGCAACGTCAGGCAGGAGCAGGAGAAGCTGAAGCGCGCTGCGGATCTGGAAGAGGCGCGCCTCGCTCTTGTACAGAAGAAGAACGAGGCACTGCGCGCACGCCTGTCTGCGCTGACACACGAGCGCCGCGAGGCGGCCCAACGCAGCACTGCGCCGCAGCAGGTCAGCACCGCGCTGGTTCTGGCATCCACAGACTCCACCTCGCAGCTGGCGTTGATGGGCGGCCCGGTCAGCAGTGCTGATTACACAAATGAGATTGTGGAGGCTCGGCGCCGGCTGGATCAGCGCACGCGGGAGCTGCACGAGGTGCAGGACCGACTGCGGCAGCTGCAAGAGTACCATCTCGCTCAGCTTAGCGGCCAGCTACAGCCCTCTAGCTTTGCCGAGGACGCCCTGCGCACGACGGAGAACTTCCTGGACACGGAGACGAACATGGCGGTGCGAGCCACTGTTGTGGATTCGTTGTTAGAGGTGAACCAGGCGCTGAAACCGCTCGCTGCGGGTAGTGACGGTGGTTTTAAGTCTGGTGCTGCACTGCCCTGCTTGGAGAGCATCAACACACTGTGGGACCGCCTCGCCGTGCAAAACTTCGTGGTGGGCCGCATAAATCGCCTCTTCACGTGCATGTGTCCTACTGCTCCACCGCTGACACTCTTGAAGGATACCAATATGATGTAGAGAAGTAACAACAACAAAAACTTCCGAAAGAACAAAAAACAATAACAACAACAAAAAAGACTACAGTAATGATGAGCGAGTCGCACAAAGAAAGAAAAGGGAAGAGAGGGGACAGCCGAGCCGCCACTCATTTGTTCTTTCCGTTTTTGTATAGTTTCTTTTGTTGGCCCCTTTTTTTTTCGTACATTAGTCGTGGCTGCAACTATGCCCGTTTCCAAATCATGAAAAAAGCCTTAAAATATAAGTGAATCATCGGCGTTGATGCAGTTCTCATAGCACGCTGTATTGCTTGGTTATCAGAGCTCGCATCTACGGGGGAGCTGCAAGGCGCTTTAGCAGTTCATTACCGTGAACAAGCGACAGTATTAAGGTTTTGTTTTTGTCTCCCCAGCGCCGCACGCATTGTCCGGACAAAACACAATGACATTCTCCGCTGATAGCTTTCTCTCTTCTCTTCTCTTTGCTTGCGATCGTTGTTTAAGTATGCGCAGCTTCGTCCTTAGCATAGGCCGCTTTTTCTATGATCTTCTGCCTTTTACAAGCTACCTGTCTGTTGGCGCCACCTTCTTAAATAATAGTCAGAGATAGAAAGCGTTTACACCTGTCAATCATCATTAACAGCTGGGGCAAAACAAAACAGCAACGACAACATCAACAACAACAAAGATGACTCAGCGAAGCGGGACGTTTGCGCGGCCCTCCATCGACGCGGCGGACGACACGAAGCAGCAAGTTCACGTACTGCAGGGGCAGGTAGAGCAGCTGACGCGGCGCTGCCGCCATCTGGAGGTCGTTGCCGAGCGCAAAAAGGTCATTATCGAAGATCTTCGCGCGCATGTGACTCGCCTGGAGGAGTTGTTCAGTAAAAGCCAGAGCGAAATGGCCTACGCACAGCAGCAGCTTGAGTTTGTTGTCATCAGCCTTGAGCGTCAGCACGGCATCGTCGCAGATCACACGGAGCAGCTGCGACTTTTTGCCGGGGAGTCAACGCAGCGTGGCCGCACCGCCGCTGAGGGGCCCTCGCAGCGCTCGATGCTGCTGCTCATTGGCAACTGGCTCTACACCCCTGTCGTGCACTTCGCGAAGGGCATGTACTCCCTTGCCTCTCCGATCATCAACACAGCGCAGTCGCTCTCTCTGCTGAACTCCGATGTGCTACACCGCAACGCAGCCGATCACATTCGCTGGGGCATAACGAAGAAGGGCGATCTTCTCGGAATGCTGCAGCGTGGCGTACTAGACCCCGACGCCAGCGCCACCAGGAAGTGATATCTTCATCACATCCAATAGTTTTTTTTTCTTTTGTTGATTGCCTCGCTCACTCTTTTTTTCTCGTTTGCTATGTACACTCTTAGAATGTTGTTGTGTCTGCTGTCCTTTTGACATATTCTTCTTTAAAGCTTTCGGAATGTAGAAGCGCGGTCTACTTTGTCTACCTCGATGTCGACGACACGGCGTGTTCTTCGCAGCCACCTCTACTGGAGCGTTTCATCGGCTACCAACACGATTCGCTCAACCCCCCTGCGCTGGAGAAGGGGGTCGTTGACCGGATAATGGCCATGATGATTTGGCGATGTTATGCTCTCGCTTTGAAGGCTATTACAGCGGAAATCCTTTTTGTTCTTCTTCAAACTTCTCCCTTCTTTGTCCTTCTTTTCCCTGGCACTCTTACTGATCAACGACACACACACACACACACACACAACGTGGTCTTCTATGCTTTCATGTTATTTCACCTTTTCTGTCCAGTGCAACAATTCATAGCTGTGCTTGTGTACTTGTTGATTTTGTGTCTGTCACAGGCAATACCAAAAAAAAAAAAAAGAGTTCTGAAAGGTGAAAAGGCAACACACAATGGGCGCCTCTTTTAAGCCTCGCTACAGGGCTGTTGTGGGCACTAACGAGTACCCCGTGTTCAACAATAGCGGGGACATGGCTGCCCTGCGAATCGCCTGCGGCACCTTCGGGGCGGCGTGTGTGTCAATTCTCTTTCTTGCCTTCTTCGTGCAGGTCGGCATCGCACTGCTGCGCCTGTACGCACGGAAGGACACCGCAAAGACTACTGTTGTGTCGAAGCCTGATGGGCAGCGCTCGGTGCGACACTTGGGCATCATCATGGACGGAAATCGGCGCTTTGGGAAGAGTCACAGTGCTGCCCTCAAAGAACCGGACGCGGCGGTCTTGGAGGCGCTGCGTGAGGAGCTGTGCAGCACAGAAGCAGTGAAGATGGGGTACAAGAGCGACGGGGGCTCGTCGTCTTGGCTGGCGGCGCGGTATCGCCACTTCATGCACTTAATCGAGCACACCGCCTTCGATGGCCACCGCACGGGAGGCGAGAAGCTGCTGGAGGTGATGTCGTATTGCATCGATGCTAACGTGGACATGGTGACGGCGTACGCCTTCTCCACCGACAACTGGCAGCGTCCCGCCGCTGAGGTGGATGCGTTGATGTCCCTCTTCTTCTTCTTCTTTGATCGTATTCGAAAGGTAGCGCTGGACAAGCACGTTTTTGTGCGCTTTATCTCAACGGAGCCGGAGCGGCTACCACCGCGTGTGCTGGAGCTGATGCAGGCGGTGGAGATCGAGTCCAGAGCCGTGCAGCCACGCCGGCTTACGCTGAACATCTGCGTGAGTTACAGCGGGCAGTCGGAGATTGTCGGCGCGTGCAATCGCATTTTAGCGCGACGCCTGCGCGACTCCGGCCCGTCCTTGGCCACGCCGGTGACGCGGAAAGAGATGAGCGATGAGATGCTTCGGAGCATCACACAGGACGACCACGAGGAGCAAGATCGTTGTATCTTCTCCAACGGCGTGTCTGCGGAGCCCGAGCTGATTCTCCGCACCAGCGGTGAGCAACGGGTTAGCAACTTTCTCCTTTACGAGTGTGCCTACTCTGAGTTCGCCTTCTTTAAGAAGACGTGGCCTGAGCTGACTCGCGAGGATCTCCTGCATGCCTTGGATGATTACGCTAGCCGTGACAAACGGAAAGGCAGGTAGAGAAAGTGTAAAGGACACCAATGCGTAATGTTTCATTCACTTGGGAGTTTTGTGAGCGTCGTTGGCACGCTCAAAACTGAAGTTGTGTGCTCCCCTTACGCAGGCGATCTCTTTCTCTCTCAGAGTGTGCTCCTTTTGTTTTTTTAAACTTTGCTGCTGCTTTTCTCTCGGATGCATAAAAGTGCAAACGCAGGCAATAGGGTTGTTAGCGCTGGTAGCTCTCTTACAATTCTATGGCCGACCTTCCCGGTGCTCTTAGTGAATGGATGCAGCGGGTTTGCCTTTGCATTCATGGCAATCTTCCGCTCTGCCGAGCAGGTTTTTCTGCATTAAAGATGCGTTGGTGTTATTCCATTTTTTCTCTCCTCTTAAGCTGCCACGGAGCATAGCCGCTGCTCCTCTGCCCCTTTAAAAAACGAAGGCAGTTGTCTTTAATGTTTCCAGCATTCTTTTTCTCCTCTTTTTTTCTCCCCTTGCATCGCTTTTTTTTGCTTGTTTGTTTGCTTACAAGGCGGCGAAGTGCAACCACTAGACGCTAAATAGAGAGATGCTCTCTTTGGCGAGCGCGCAATCCTTGATCTGTGTTTTTCTCTTTTCTTTCTCTCGCCTGATGTGGTTTGCTATATTAAAACGCGTGTGATTCTCTCTAGCCTTTCTGTCTTTCTATTGCGCAATTTTCTTTTCTTTTCTGTTGAACATAGTAAGATGGAGATTATCAGAAAATTATATGAAGGATCACGAGTGATCGCCCCTTAGCTGCTGTGTCGACTTCTAGGTACGTACAGAGGCCGTACTGTATACACAGCTTCTCCTTCGCGCTTGTCGGCGACAACATTTCAGCGTCACACACACACGCACACACACACAAAAAAAAAAAAAACTGTATAGTAAACTAAATAAACAAACATAAATAATAAAGAAGGACAAATAAAGAAACGCGATAGTTCTTCATTGCCGCTCTTTTGATCAAGCACACACACACACACACACAGATCTGCAAACCTGTACATTTTCCATTGTGCGTTGGATCCCTTTGTGCCATGTAGAACTCACCTGAAAGAACAACAGCAACAAAAAAACTTGATAATGGTACATCGTCGAAAAGAGAAATGAAGCGAGAGGGAGAAGGATCGTGAAGGCAAACCCACTATCTGTACTCTCTGAGCAAGAACAAGAAACAACATGTAATGGGCCTGCCTAAATGGCTTGAAAACGTACTGTGACCTTGACGTCTAGGTATGCTGCCACTACTCTTCGTCTTATCGTGCTGTTGTGTCTTCTTCTTCTTTCCTTTTTGCCCAACACAAATACATATATATATATAGGTGTTGGTCAATCCTAGCGTCTCTTCTTGTCTGGCTTCTTCGCTACTTCACTACACCGTAATTGTTTTTCTTTCTCTACTCGCTACCGCATCTTCCCCTGCATATTGCCATCGCTTGTTATCAACATCAAATTTTTTTTTTCGTTTCTGCTTTTCAGCGAGCTGTCTTGCACAAAGATGAATCATCCATCAACACAAAACAGCGGTGGCCACGGCGACGTCGACGGCAGCGAGCGTGGCGCCTTCGCGCCGAACGCGCTGGTCAGCATTGAGGCGAACGACGTCACGCGGAGTGAGATGGTGCAGATTGTTGTTGCGTGGCTCATCCAGCAGGGCTTCACCTCCTCTGCCCAGATGCTGCGGGAGGAGGCAACGAGTCAGTTCCGCGGAGAGCACTACCTCCGCAAGACCCTCCGCACGCTGTGCAGGGCCGTGGAGGAGAGCAACTGGGACTCGGCACAGAAAAGCATTAGGAAGCTGCAAACAAAGGCCGCGCCCAAGAGTGGGTTGCGCACGGAGGGTACGTCACCTGCGGCCACGTTGGTGCAGTCGCTGCCTTTTCTACTCGCGCAGCAGCAATTTCTTGAACTGGTGGAGGAGGACAACGACCAGCGCAGCTTCCCCTTCTTCATGCGCACCATCAAGCCCTTTGAACGTTCTATTAGCAGAGAGCACTTCCAGAAGCTGACGTACCTGCTCACGTGCAAGACGGTAGCGGAGGCCAGCAGCATCTACCCCGAGTACCGCGGCTGGACTGCAGAGCTGGGTCGCGCGCAGATACTACAGCAGATACGATTGCAGATGGGCAGCGTCGACTCTGCCAACTACTGCCGCCACGGCAACGTCTGCATGACGGCCCCGGTGGAGCTGACGCGGCCGCTAGATCTAATTTTTCAGCAGTCCTTCTCGTTTGAGCTGGTCGCGCGTCAGCATCCCGATTTGGTGCGTCGTCGCCAGCGTGCCATGATCACGTCTCTTTCGGCCCCGCTGGATAGCCAGCTGCCCACCACGGAGCCTTTCGTTTCAATTGATGTCAGCGCCTTAGTCCGGAGCGCCTTCCCCACTCTTGCCTCGTCAGATGTGCGGCAGTGTGTGAAGCTCACCGCCTGCCAGCCCTTCCTCAGCCACGCCGCCGTCGTCGCAGCCACCGAGGACGGATCTATCTTGTGGATCCCCACTGGGCCTATCAAAGCCGCCGACGCGGGGAATGCCTCGCCAACGGAGGCGTGCGCTGCGGACCGGCCACATCTCCTGCACGAGTGCAAGCGTCCCATTCGTGGACTCCGCCGCAGTGGCACGAAGCTGCTGTGCTGGGGAGGCTCGCAGACGTTCCTGTTGAATTTGCAGGTCTTTCTAGACGATCGACAGGCGGGCCCGGGCGGCGAGAGCGTCGCCTGCACCTTCACCCACACGGCCGACGTGTACGCCGGGTGCTTCTTCCCGTGCGGCACGCTGGCGGCCACCGGTCTTTCGGAGGGCACCGTCACGATCTGGGATCTGATGAGCGGCGCAAAACTGTACGAGCAGCTTTTCAGCGAGTACGGCGTGGTGGCTCTCGTGTCGAACCGCACCGGGAGCAGCTACTTCGCTGCCTCGAAGGATGGCACGATCCGCGTGGTGGACGTCGCCACCGGAGTGATGACGGCATCGCTCGTGTCGCCCATTGCGATGGAGATCTGCTCGCTGGCTGTTTCGCCGTCGTCCACGTACTTGCTGACGTCCTATCGGGGTGGCACGATGCGCATGTGGGACATCCTGACGGGTGAACTGCTGCCATACCGCTTCACCGGGACGGAGAATAATACGAGGGCACGCTCACCCATCGCCTTCGGCAACAGCGACTCCGAGATCTTCTGCGGTGGCGAAGACGGCTGTCTCTACTTCTGGAACCTGCGCGCACGTGATCGAATGGCGAAGGCCATCGCACCCCCTCAAGCTGCTGACGGGCTGCGCAACGGCAATTTGTACTTGTCGCTGGCGACGGGTGCTGGCAACTTGGTGCACTACACCGCCCAGCTGCCGTTGCATCGCTCGTTGATTACCGATGTTAAGGTGGATGGCGCCTTCGAGGTAAGCTGCGGGGAGGACGGATTGGTGGTCCTCTGCACCACGTCCACAAACATTCACTAGTAGCCAGCACATACCCGCTACATCGAAGAAAAAAAAAAAAAGAAACAAACCAAAATAACAGTGCTGCAGTGAAGGATGCCGGAAGGCAATGATCGATGCTTGTGACGCAGCGCGGCGGAAATACGATGAATAAGAAAAAAAAAATGCCGCATTGCTTTCAGTGGGACAGTAAGATGGGAGTGATTGCGTATCGCAAAGGAAGAATTCAAAACAAGCAAACAAGCCCAAATAAATGCACGTAAGTTAGTGCAATTGAGTTCTCACAGTGAAGCCTTGCGCTGATACGTTCCCGCCTTATCTTTCACTCTCTCTTGCTTAGAAAAAAACAACAACAACAACAGCGCTGCTGAGCTTCATGTTTTCCCTCGCTCTGTGTACCTCAGCACTGCACTCGCAAGTGCCTCAGCTTATCAACTGAAAAAAATAAAATAACAACAGTCATAACAAGAAAAGCAAACGAACGAGAAGTGGGAGGCTAGTGAGAGGTAAAACATCACGAGAAGATGCTTCTGCACTTCACAAAAAGAAAAAACCCTCATTTTCTCATTCAAGTTCTTCGAAGATAGAGATTTCCAAAGCGTGAGTTCACAACCACACGCTAAAAAAGAGAATGAAACCTACATTTAGGGTGTCATGAAGACACGGAGCTCTAACTGTTGCCTCAAACATTGACGCAAAAACCGCGCATGCATCACAAGCGCATGCAGTTGAGAAGCACGAAAGCCTCATGCACTCGCATCTATCAACTATTTTTCTACTTCTCTCTCCCTCTATCTTTCACTTCTCAATCTGCGTAGAAGCTGTACATTCCATTTAGTGCTTCCACTGCTTCTTCGTCTGTTTAACTTTTTTTTTTTTTCCAGGTTTTTCTTCAGCCCGGCTCCTCCATAGAGGGGAGAATGCTGGAGATCAACTGCGATAGGATCTCGCTGGATGAGGTGGCTGTGAACGATATCCCAACCTATCGGCCCCTTCACGTGCGCAACACAACTGAGTCACCCTTGTCGGTTGCCGTCTCCGCAAGCAGCTCGCTCTTACGCTTCCAGCTGCGCAATGAAAACTACGAGGCCATCCAGCAGGTGGGTCTGCGCGACTTCCTTTCAGTGTACAACGAGGCATTCGATCTCGTGGGCGTCATCACCTCGTTCCAGCTCGCCCCGCGCGAGGAGAAGGAAATTGTCGTTGCGTTTCGTGCCGACCCAACAGCCTTCTCGCACCTCGCCACCGGCGCGCACGCTGCCCCGTTTACGGGCACAGTGCAGTTCACAGCCTCCGGCACGCGCAGCACGGCCACGTCGCCGCTGCTAAAGAAAGAGACAGAAAACGCCTTTGCCAGTGGCAGCGGGGTCCACGGAGAAGACAGCACCATCACGGAGAAGGGCACCGTGCCGCAGCAGACCGAGTCCTTCGCTATCCCGTTTGTCGCAAACGTGTACGTCTCGCTGCTGAAGCTGTCCTCGTCCGAGATTCAAGTGACTATGGCACCTAACAAGACGCAGGTCGCGGACTTCGTCGTCACAAACACCTCGTGTCAGCCCGTTCTTTTTCTGATTCGGGATCAGGCGATGCCGCTGAAGGGGTTGGATGTCGCGCTGTACGAGGCTGACAAGTTCGAGGACCCGAAGCTGGGCCACCGCATTCTGTTGGACAGCTACGCGTCCATGACCTTCTCACTGATGTTGCGCTCCTCGGGGGCTAACCCGAGCGCACAGGCGCGGTACCACACCGTGCTTCAATGCGACAACCTGCGCGATAATCGCAACACAACCTTTCTGTACGTCAGCGTGAACGTCGGGACGGAGACGCTCGGCGATCTTCTGGCGTTCCCAGAGACATCCATCGACTTTGGTGAAGTCTACCGTGGCACCAAGGCCTTTGCGCAGATTCGCATTCAGAACATCGACGGCCGTGAGGACGCTATTGTGCGGCTTGGCGACACGGATCGCAGAAAGCACGACGGGAAGTTCTCCCTGGTGAAGGGCGATGTCGCCGTGGACGAGCTCACGGTGCCAGCGCAAAAAGGAAACCCCTTCACGACAATCACGCTCATGTATCAACCCTCCTACGACGGCGACAGCCGCGAGGCCGCGAAGAAGAAATTTGAGGTTGAACTGTTGGTGCAGTCGTCGAGCCGCGCAAGCAGCCAACGCGCCGTGATTCGCTGCGCCGCCACGTTGTACACGAGCAACATTGTGGTGTCTCAGAGCTCCGTGAACTTCGGCGACTGCCAGGTTGGCCAGAGCAAGCGTTACACGCTGCAAATTGAAAACCACTCACCACTCCAGGGCAAGGTGGTGGTGCAGCTGCGCAGCAAAATTATCCAAATCGAAGGCGTATCACGTACGAGCAAGACAACCGGCCGCGAGCTGCGCGAGGAGTTTACGATCGCCCCGTCTGTGTCACTTCCGCTCACCTTAAAGATTACACCGCAGCGAGTGAATCCGATGTACCGGAAGCAGCTGACGATCATCAACGCTTCAAACCCAGCGGAGGACCGACAGGTGATCAACATCGAGGCAAACAACATGGCGCCGCTCGACACAAAGCTGCACGATGAGCTCTACTCGTGGAGGTGCGACCTCGGCGGCAACAGCAACAACAACAGCAGCACTGACGCTGTCGGGCTGCATCGCGGGGCGTCAACGCTGTGGGCGATCTCGAATATACCGCTGCTTGTGCCGTACAGCGTGCAGTCTAGGGTGGACCGCGAGGTGGTGCTGCACCTGCGCTCGTCTTCGCCCGAAATCGAAGTTTTCTACTCCGCCGACCCGGTCATGTGGGAGCGACTTGCTGCGATCACAGGAGAGTTTCGCAGAATCTGCCTCTACGGCGGAGGGGAGGAGCCCAGCTACCTTACTAACGAGTCTGCTGAGCAGCTGTTCAAGGCCCGCGAGGAGCTGCTCGGTTTGCTGAGCGAGACGTCGCGGAACATTACCAACCGAATCGTCCTGGGGCCCAACGCTGTTGCCAAAGTGTACGCACTCATTATCCGCACCGCATCGCCCACAGAACCACTCTCGAAGGAGGACGGCATTTCCATCGCGGTGGAGGGCATCGAGGCGCCGCGGTTTGTGCGCCTGTCGTACCGGTTGTGCGGCTCAACGTTCGAGCTGAACGGCCAAAAGACGAAGAACTTCGGCGAGGTGAACATCGGCGTGAAGAAGACAACAAAGCTGCCCATCGTAAACCGATGCAACTCGTTCTTGTTTCTACACTTGACAAAATCGCGCTCCGTCACAGCGGAGCACATTCGGATGGAGCACAGCGAGAAGCAGTCCATTTTTCTCACGATTCGCCCCTACGCTTCCCGCGAGATCGAGCTGACCTTGTACCCCGGCATCAAAGGCGTATTCCAAGAAAAGATTCGCGTCACGAACATTCTTAATATACAGAACTCCATCACGGTCACACTCAAAGCAGTAGTGACGAAGGCGGACACGTTTGAGATCAGCCCCGACTCGTGGACGTTCGAGATGATGGTGCCACCGTCGGCGAGCGCCGCATCGCTCATGGCCCCCTCCGCATCGCCGTCAATTGGAATGCACGCCACTGATGACGTTGCAGCTAGCGGTGCTGCTGCTGCTGGATTTACATCAAATGTACGCGTGGGCGCGAAATTTACCGTGGCAAACACAAGCAACTCTCGCCGACAGATTCTTGCTCGAGTCGAACTGAGCAACTCTAACGCGGCTACCGGTGTGACCACGTCACATCCGTACCTTGCGTTTCCCGGTGTCAAGGTGGCGGTGCAGCTGGACATGACGCTGACGGGTGCCAGCTCCGGCTCGACGCGGAAGCTGGAGGAGCAGATCGAGAAGCTGGAGCAGAAGCTGAAGATTTACGTGCGCAAGAAGAAAACCGAAAAGGCGGACGGCGCGCGGCGAAAGATTGAGGCGTACAAGCTGGCCTTGAGGGGCGAGGAGGTTGATTTGACGGCGCTTGAGTCGGCTCAGTCAGGTGGGCAGAGCAACACCGACTACGAGCTTTCCGAGAGCGAGGATGAGGGCGGCGCGAGTGCGCTGCAGGCGCTGAAAAGCAAAACGCAGCAAAGCGACATCGCCCAGCTGCTGCGCCGCGAGGGCGTGGCGTTGCCGTCGATGGGAGCCGGCGAGTCCGTCATGATTACTCTTTTTCTTGTGTGCAAGCGTGTGCTGGAGGAGGCCATCCCGATAACGCAATCGCAAACCATGAACATTCTCTTCTACGAGGCACGCGATCAGGAGGCAAACCGCATTATCCCCATCGACATGATCCTGATGCGCACGCCGGGTGACACGTTGCCGCATCCGCTACCTGTGGCAATGGACGCTACCGCCGCAGCAAAGTTGCTGTCCGTCACGCCTTCAGCAGTGAAGGCGGTGGATGCACAGGGGCAGCCTATCGGTGATGGGGGCCACGCTGATGGCGCATCTAATCCGCTAACGGCGCCTACAGGGAAGGCATCATCATCATCCTTGTCGGGCGCAGTCGCCGGCACACGCGCGCAGCCGGTGCGGCCGCCCCCGTCGATCCACCTCACCGCGACCGGCGTTTCGACTAGCGGACGTGGCGGCCGCTTCCGTTCCACGTTTATGGGCCACCCACTGCTGGTCCTACGCAACTGCATCGTGAATGATCAGACCGAGTTCAGCTTCCTTGTGGAGGCGGACGACGACACGACGATCGTGGTGCTCGAGCCGCGGCGGTGCGGCGGCAGTGTACCCGAGGTGCTGGACGCTCGCTTCAAGCTCTTCCCGCGCAATGGGCACGTGCGCCATCAGGAGCCGCTGCGCATCGTGGTGGAGTGCACCGCACGGAGCGTGGGGCCACAGAAGTACTTCATCCCAGTGAAGAACATCCGCAACGCGGCCGATGTGCACTACCTGACCGTGGAGATGAACCCCACCGAGGAAATCGATATGCTTACCACCGAACCCAAGGAGCTCTTCTTCCGGGACGTACTGACGCCATGCGCGCCGTCGCAGTTGGAGTCGCGGGTGATTCTCATTCGCAGCCGCTTCCCCTTCCCACACGCGCTGGTGGTGCGCACGAACAAACCATCTCAGCTGGCGCTCTTCGAGGACGCGTTATGCACGGTTCCGCTGCTGCATCCTATTCGGCGCATATTTGCAAAGGAGACGGTGCGGGTGTACGTGCAGCTGCGGCCAGGCGCTCGCTACGTCGACCCGTGCGCGCGCAGTATCCACGCCGGCGTGCTGGTTGAAGCCCTCGCTGCCAATGCTGCTGTGTCGAGCACCGCCTTTTGCATTGTCGGCAAGGCGGTGCTGCGCGCGGTAGCGTGTGTTGGGAGCGGACTCGTTGAGGTGCCGCTGCGAGTCCTGGAGCTTGGGTGTGTGCAGTCCACACAGCATTACGTGAAGACACAGTTTACCCTGCGCAACACCTCGCACAGCTTCACACTGCGCATCGCATTGGTGCCGTCGTCACCGCTGGTCGAGGTGGTGGAGGAGACAACGATCGGGGAGGAGATTACGCTCGCGCCGCTTCAAGAGCATGCCATACCGCTCGTGCTGCACCTGCCCGCACCAGGCCGAGCGCAGGAGTATATCGATGTGGTCAACCGCAGCTGCGCACAGGAAATCGTACGTGTCACGCTCACCGCCCTGCGACTGAACGAGGGCATCACACAGGTGGAGCCAGCGCTGAACACGCCGCTGTCGTTTCCCATGGCGGCAGTGGTGCGCGGTGAGAGCGGGAAGGAGTTGTACCTGCACCAACCCGTCTCGTGCAGCATCCGAATGGCAAACTACCATAGCAACCGCGAAGTTATCTTGGCCACGACGGCCACGACGGCGACCATGCGGGAACTCCCACTGCGGTTTCACACCGCAGACGAGGAGGCGCAGGTGCGCGCTGAGTTTGAGGAGGAGCAGCGAAAGGCGGGCAGCGCTGAGCAACAGGAGGGCTGTGCAGCGGCGACGACACTCACAACAGGAGGTGCCACCTCGATGCGCTCCGGTACGACAGCGCCGACGTCGACGCCGACAAGCAGCCATCTGCCCCTCACCACGTATGTCAACGGGCGGGTCGAGCTTCAGGCCAACCGTGCGCAGGTCGTCATGTGGACGTTGACAGACCTGCCAGTGCTGACGGCTGAGGAGGTCGAGGCCGTGTTGCAGCACCAGCTGGTCACGCTCACCACCACCTTGCAAGTGTGCGTCACCTACACCGCACACTCCGCGAAAACCCCCGCTGCCGCGGGCGTCTGGCAACCGCACGCCACTCCGCGGTCGCACAGCCACAACCGCAACCGCGGCCCTGCTGTCGGGCAGTGTGTGCTGCTGGTGCCGGTCACGCTGTCCTTTTCCATGAGTGAGGGGCGTGCGGAGCCGGCAGTGGTGAATTTGGGCTTGGTGGCGAAACCGCCCACTCCTCCCGCCTCGCCAGCCTCCGTCGCCGCAGAGTCCTCGAGCGACGAGGACGACTCCGCAGAAGGGGAGGACCCAGCGGCAGCGCCTGGCGCGAACGTCAACCATCGAGCCAGCCATAACAACGAAGAGGCCGTCTTTGCCGCTCGCGTGCGCCGGCGTCGTCGCGTGCGCGTTGCTCAGCTGCGCCGTCCGGGCAACCATCAGCAGTTCAGCTCCTACAGCGCCAAGTCCGGACTGCAGCAGGCTTCCAGTCAAAACATGGTGGTGTCCTTCCGTCTGGTGAACTTGTCCTCGGTGATGCCCCTGCCGCTGAAGGTCGAGTGCCCGCCGGTGATTCGTTTTAGTCAGACGCGCTTGACGCTGCCGCCTGGCGCGAGCATATCCGTGGAGGCCATGCTGAACCTGAAACTCATCACGACGCAAGGAAGCTTCCGTTACGAGGCATTCTTTGTGAACGAGTGGAACCCCGAGAATGACATGGCCGTGTGCATCACAGGGCAGCACTACTGGAAGGTCTTTAAGATTCTCCGCACCGACACCGAAGAGGAGGTCCGCGAGGCCGTCACGCTGGCCCCGCTGCACGTTGAGCCGTCGCTGGTAGCACCGCTGTCGGAGCTCAAGCTCGCCTTCACCGCCACGGAGCCCGATGTTGAGTTTGACCTGCACGTCCAACCCAATCCGCAGCTGGATGGGCTCTTGGAGCTGCTGCTGCTGCACTACGACGCGACGTCCTCCGCGAAGCACCTGAGCTTCCGCAGCGACGCACCGGTTGCACCCACTACTGCCGCTTCGGCCACTACAGCCACCGGCGCGGCCACAACCTCGACTGCACTTCCACCAGCCGCCACTTCTGTAGCTGGTGCTACGGGCGGTGGCGCAAGCGTTGCGAGCCTCACGTCACCCAACATCGTCGCTGCTTCTGGCCCTGTTGGAGCCGTGGGCGCGACTTCGCAAAGTGGCAGCGGTACCCCGTTGTTGGTGGGTGACGATGTTGCGTCAACCGGCACGGTAGCAGTAGCAGGTGGCAGCGCTGGACAGTCTCTTTCGACACAGCTGAACATTGCAAACGCGATGGCGGCCAATGCAGCGGCTTCCACAGCATCATCAGCAACTGTCGCAGCAGCAGTAGCAGGAGCAGCGGCACCCGCAAATCCCTCAGGCAGCGCAAAACCTCGAAAGGCTGGCGCGGGTGCTTTGCCTGGTGGGGCGAGCGGCACCACGGGCGCTGCCTCCGTCGCCACAACGCGATCGCAGCGGCTGAGGTTGCGCTGTATGCTGCGCAGCGGTGATCTGGCGTCTCTCGTCTCAATGTTCTACGGCGTCCGCCGCTCGCGCACCAACGCCGCCGCTGGCGCAAATGTGGGATCAAGCATTGGTGACACGGCCGGATCGGCCGGTACGACGACGATGGCGACAACGCAGGAGGCAACGGGCAGCAGCGCTGCTGTGACCTGGACCTACGACCGCATTGCTGAACTAGAGCGTCGCACTGCTGCCCTTGTCTCTAACAACGTGTGGCTTGGCACGGTGTGGGTGGCGAACCCGTTCACCGAGGATGAGGAGTTGCAGGTGTACGGCACGTTGAGCCCTTTCCGAACCTTCTCTGCACCGTCGAAGATTTCACTGCGCCCGAGTCGTATTGTCGTGGAGGCACCGAATGGGACGCCACAAACAGACGGCGCCGCAGGCAGCAACCGGTCACTGCAAGTAGGGTACGTGGGAGAGATCACCATCACTAATGACTTCGACGTGTACATTGCGGATCTATCGGTGGTGGTAGTGGTCCACGATCGGCTGGGTGTGCCGCTGGAGATCGACCTGCGCGGTGGACAGCGAGTTGTCGCCGCCACAGCAGGCAGTGGCAGCGGTGGCGGTGCCGGGGGCACAACGGCCTCTCTCGCAGAGACGACACGCAGCGACACCAGCGCGATCGAATCAGGATACGCAGGTGCGACCACGCTTGCTGCGACGGCGCCAACTTCCCTCTTAACGCCCGCGCCGGCCTCTGCCGTCGCAACGTCCTTCGTCGCAGCAAGCAGGTCAGGTGGTGCGCCGCCAGTTTCGCTGCCGCACTGTGTGCAGCTGGGTCCGCATGAAACGGTGGTGCTGACGGTGGCTGTGCGTTCCGCGGATGCCCGTGCGCCTTCTGCGGGCTCGTTCGCGGCCGGCACCTCCACATTGACGCCGCATCTGTCACTCAGCTCTCTGGAGCAGTTTGTCTCCGTCGTGATTGTGGACGACAACATCCCCTTCAGCTATCACGTGAGCCGCGTGAACGTGGTAACGCCAGCTGACGGTGTGGAAGCATTGCCCACCGTCACCCTCAGTGCGTCTCCGTCGCTTCTGCAGAGCTCAGCTGCACCGTCCATCTGCAACGCCGCACCACAACCACCACAGCAGCAACAATCAACGTCGCCTTTGAAATCGCCTGAGCTGACAGCTGCAGCATCAGCGGCGGTGGTGACCGACACAACTGAGGGCGAGAAGAATCCACGGAGCACTACACCAACCTCCACCGAAGCGGTCACTCACCCGCCTCTCGGCGAGGAGAGCTTCTCCGCCACAAGCGGCGTGGCCACGACGATACGCGCGGGCCTCGAGGAAGGCTCGGATAGAGCCATCTCTCTCGCAAGCCGGCGCAGCAGTACTCACACATCGCACGGTGTGGCTGACGACGGTGCGGCTCCTCTGCCGTCAGCAGCCATGAGAGACCTTAGCGCTGTTGAGACGTCCTCTGCTGAGGCTGCAGACGCTGCGTCTGACGCTGACGGTGGTTACGGTGGTGGTGGCGACGGCTTGACCGTGCAGACACAGGGCGGCAGGTCTGACGGGGCAGCGGAGGGCCCATCCAACACAGCGACGCGCAGCGCGACGCCTGCGACGTCTGTGGCGACGACTGGGATGCCACCCACTGGTCCAGATGCCACCACTTCGCGTCATTGGGTACTGTCGTTGCGCAACTGCGATTCAGTGCCGGGCTGTGGCGCGGCGTACACGTCAAATTTCTCTGTCGCGCGTGGCGATACGTACGACCCGAGTATCGTCATCAAGAACCACCTTCCTAACACTGCCGTGCGCTACAACGTGCAGGTCGTCTCCCAGAGTCCGCAGGTGTGGCTGCTGCTGACAAGCACGGCTGGCGTGCTGGGTGGTGGTGAGATGCATCCCCTGCGACTGCAAGTGCTCTCTTCTGAAGTGGGCTCTTTTGTGGGCTACGTGGCCATCACCAACACACACGACACACGTGAGGTGGTCTACTTACGTATGAACGCAGAAGTATTTGTCCCTGGCACCGCGGAAGGTCTCTTCGATGTTATCGCCATGAACGGCGGCCAGCGCCTCGCCACCACCAGCGCCGTGCACGACGTGGATATGGGCGCCTTGTACGGCCCAGGCACCTCGCGGTCCCTCATCGCGTTGGAGATTGTGAACAGGGGCAACGTTGCCCTCGAGTTCCCTGTGTCGGTGGTGCACCCGATGCGTCAGGAGCTGCGGCCCATCCCGCAGAGTGTCTGGTACGGCAGCGCCGTCACCACGTTGGGTCATCGCCAGCGGCATGCCAACGCCGCCGTGGCAGCCCTCAGTTCGGCACCCACAGCAAACACGCCTCGCCAACACCCTGCGCACGGTGACGCAAGTGCGGATACACCCAACTCGCTCCCGACTTCGTCTTCGGCACTCACGACGACAACGGCGTTTTCGACAGCAGCGGCCGGCGCAAACGCCTCTGGTGTGGGGGCAGCCACGGAAAACGCGTCGCTGCTGCACGCGCAGTCTCCACAGCGCTCTATTCGCCCGCACAACCACCATCATCGCGGCCACCATCACCACGGAATGCCACGCGTGGGCAGCACGGCGACAGCTAATGCAGCTGCCACGGCTGCCGCTATTAACGCCTCCTCTACAACACCCTTCGAGGGAAAACTGGTGGTGTGTCACATCCACAGTGTGCCGCTGCGCACGGGCCAGAAGTATTTCGTTGTTGACCCACGATCCCCACTGCGCCTCGCCTTCCTTCTGACCTGCAATGCTCTGCACGACATTCCAGACGGTTACGGCGTGTTTGGTGAGGCGGATGTGGTCTTCAAGTGCAAACAGGCACGAGACGCGCAGTTCACCTTCAACGTCAAGTTCGAGGCCTTCAAGCCAACCTTCTCTGTGGCCCTCGAGTACGACATGGACGCCGTGTCGACAGTCGCGACAATGACGACGACGGCCAGCGCGACGGGCGAAGTCAGCGAGTACACCGTCCCCGGTATGACGTCACCTGCAGGGCCGTCTCAGTCCTCGTCTTTCGTGCCGTCTGCATCGCGCAGCGTGCGAGCCCCCAACGTCGCTGCCCCATCCTCGCGCTACGCCGAGACGGAGGTCGCCGTGACCAATCTCAGCCGCACCAACGCGCAAGTCTTTGTGCTCTTCTCGCAGTCGGAGGTACTCATGCTGTCGCCAGCGAGCACGTCGTCGTCGGTGCGCAACGCCCTTCCGGGCAGCGAGCTGCTTCCTCCGATGTCGAGCGCAACGGCCAGCGAGGACGTCGGGGCATCCGCCGCGGTGCTGCTCTCAACCCCTGCCGTAGAGGTGACGGTGGCGCCACAGTCCGTCGGCGTCTTCATCGTCCGCCTCGACCGCCTTCGTGCCGAGGCGCTGCTGAATTTTGACAAGGACGAGTCGAAGCTTGCACGCCCCGCACTCTGCGAGCACGCCTACCTGTACAACAAGGGCAACCCGCGCGAGCGTGTGCAGCTCCTCTTTCGGCAGCACGCCGTCTCGGTGCAGCGGCCAGGCAAGCTGGATACGGCGCTGATAACGGCGGGACCCGTATCACCCACACGGGCAGACGCAAAGCCTGTGCGAGGCAGCAGTACGCAGCACTTCAGCGAGCGCCACATCTTGAGCTTTGCGCAGCGGTTTTCTGCGATGCTGACGTCCTTGGCGGAGCGCCTGCCGTTCGTCGCACGCGTAGATGACGCTTCAGAGGGCGTAGGCGGCGTCAATGTCGGCGGCGGTGATCAGAGTGCGGCCATCAGCGGGACAAAGATCGCTTTGTCGGACTTAGTAGCAGGCGGTGGCGCGGGGACTGGCCTCGGTGCGGCGCTGCGTGCCTCTGCCGGCAACACAGCGGGGACCACAGCGAGTACACCTGGCAGGTCACACGACCGCCGCACAGGGCACCACGGCAGAGCCGCCCTTGATGACGGCGGTGCTGTGGGCAGTGTGCACCGCGTTGCGGCCCTCCACGGTAGTCGGCTGGACTCCACCGACGACTCCACCAGCGACGACACCACCGCCACGACAACTAGCAGTAGCACCAGCAGCAGTGAGGACGAGGCCGACGACAGTCAGCAAGGTGTCGCAGACGACGGCGATCACACGCTGAACAGCACCTTTACGGAGGACAGCAACGGGGCACTAGGCCGCACCGTGCGAGAGGCCGGGGAGGAGATCAGCGCGAGGGACGTCGTTGCAGAGGGCCCTGTGTACCGCGCGGGGGCCCTTACCAGTGCTAAGGCGACGCAGAGTAGCACCGACAGCGGCGAGGCTGACCGCCGTCAACGTCAGCAAACACCATCAGCACTCACCCCACAGGCGCGCCAGCGGAATGGGGAGAGCGGTGCCGAGACACCCGCCTTCTCACCGGCGTCCCCCGCTTCGTTGTCCACGGCAGGCACCGGCAGCGCACGTGGCAGCGTAGGAAGCCGCGGCAACAATGGTGGAGAAGCGACGTGGGGCGATGCCTTGTACACGCTGCATGACCTGCTGGTGGAGCTGACGTGGCTCTGTGACGAACTGCTGTTCTACGCTATTCTTCTGCGCAACTCCCGTCACGTGGAGGCCTGCGGGGCGTTCCTTGTCTCAGCCGTGTCACAGCATCCCGTGATGATGGCGTGGCGGCGGCGGCGCGGCAGCGTCAGTCGCACACGCGAGTACGACATCTTCGGCCGGTTCCTCGACACCATCGACGGCCTGCCACGCACTTCCAACTCTACCTCGTAGCACTCCTGAGCGTAGCAAATTGTGCTGGTTAAGTGTACCTTGTACTCGCATATGTGGAGGTTGTAGAGGGAGTTGTGCCTGTCTATTGTCGTGCTTGAGTTTATGTCTGGGTCGGAAGTGAAGGGAGTGAAGCTGAAAAGAAGCTCAGAATATGGGCAGCTGTAATTTTCTACCTGAAGTTGATTTCGATCTTTTTCATGCTATACAAAATATATCTGAAAAACAAAAATAGAAAACTTGTTGTGGTGATTCTCTTTTTGTTAGTTGTGCTTCTTTACTTGTGTCACCATTTAACTCCTTTTGGTGGAGGACTTTGGAGCCACAACGGTACTTGGCCTTATGTACAGGCATGACGAAGTAGATCAATAGAGGGAAGCGACGAACCGGCGGTAGCGACGTGAGCTGCATCGTTGTCATGCGCACGAAAAGCTACCCATACAGAGAAATGCTACTTGGTCCATCGTATCAGCTCTTCACAGCGCAAGGCGAATGCTTTTTTGTTACTGCTCAAATACTAGATTTCTGAGGTGGCGGGTGAAGGACGGGGCCACCGCATTCCTCTCCACCTTCACATTGAAGCAAGCAGCATTTTGTTTTGCTTTTCTTTGGGTGCGTTCGTATTTGCCGCATTTCTGTGGTGCCGTTGTATCACCCACCTACTGCCGGTGTACGACGCACTTTTTCCTTGGTGAAACTCACAATACCAACGTTGTACTGTATCTTCTCCTACATGTCTCTTTCTTCTTCTCTTTCTCTTTTCTCTTTTCACTGCCACTCGCCATTGTAGCGAGCACTGCGTCGCACTGGCCTCTGTTTGAATCACCGCACATCACTGTCTTCTCACGCACATCAACGAGCACCAGCACTTGAGCTCATTAACCACCGCACCATTTACCACAATCGCGGCATCTCAGCTGCTCCATAACGAGCTTGTTTGCACATCTGCGTATTTTTCTGTGCAGCCGATATCGTTTGCAGCCGGCGCATTTTTCCACTGCTTTTCTCTCTCCTTCCTCTCTTCTCCCTTCTAGTCACAGCATCAGCGCTACCTTTAACTGCTGCCAAACCTTTTCACAATGGCTTCTGAGGTCGATCGCGAGGCCTTCATGCGGCTGATGGGGCTGACAGCGACGGACGTGGCGGATCCCGACAGCCGACCTGCGCGCGCCTCAACCCGCGCCGCCGCTCCGAAGCTTTCGCCGGCCGGCACGACATCGCAGCAGATGTACCGGCACACCGTTGGCTCACCAGTAACATCTTCTACCGGTGGCCTCTCCCCTTCGACATCCCTGCCAGGGGATGCGGACGGTATTCTGAACTTCACCACATCGAACACCACAACGAGCCTGAGTGGCCGCGATGGCACAGGCTTTAGTCGCACCACCGCCCTTGACGGCGACCGCAACAGCGGCGGCTCGACGAGGCAGTCAGCACGCACCGTCTCCTTCGACGCCCCGCCACCGAGAGGCAACGCAGCTGCATCGCCAACGCCGCACCATTCAACGTCAGCGAGCGAAACACTGAAAGAGGCGGGCAACCGCGCGTTTGAGAGCGGTCTCTTCGAGGAAGCAATCCGGCACTACTCCGCCGCCATCGTGGCGCTGACGCAAGCTGACGCAGCCACGACAGGTGGAGGTGCGGGGCGTGCAGTGGAGAAGGAGCTGCTGGCGGCACTGCACAGCAATCGCTCTGCTGCCTACCTGCAGGCTGCGCGGCAGTGGACCAACGCTGAGGAAGCCTTTGGGCGTGCGCTGTGCGATGCAGACCGCGCCGTGGCTCTGCGGCCGTCGTGGTTTAAAGGGTACTCACGCCAGGGCGACGCGTACTTCAAACTGCGCCGCTATGGCACCGCTGCGGAGGCCTACGAGATGGCGCTGCAGCTGGACCCGCGGAACACCACGCTGTCCAACGCGTTGAACGAGACGCGGCTGCGCGCGAAGCAGGCGGCTCGGGAGGAGATGGAGATGCGCCGCACGATGCGGAGCACCGGTAACTCGCACATGTCCAGCGCGCGAAGCACAGGGACGGGTTTTGAACCGCACCTGTCAGGCAGCGACTCTGCCTCACCTCACACAACCCCGATGTCGATGTACGGAGAGGCAGCGAAGACAACGAGCAGAGAAGGCCATCGCTCCAGCGGGCAAACGCAGCAGCTGTGGGCCGACTTGAAGCACGAGGTCGAGGTCACCACACATGAGCCGACAGGAGACGCGTATCGCTTGCAGCAGCTCGAGCGCTTCCGTAAGCGCGGTACCACCATCGAAAAGCGACCGGTGGATCCGCACGTGTCAAGGCGCGAGACGGAAAAGACGGAGAGGGAGGCGGACTCATCGCGTGTTGTGAGGGACGCAGACTTCGCAGGCCAGCGCAGTGCCGTGCCTCCGAAGGAAAACGCACTACCGTCCTCACGCATCCCCGCGGGACGTCCGGCTGAGCTGTCCCCCGGCTCCTTCGTGTCCTCGACGGCGCCAACGCCGCCACCACGGAGGTCGTCGTACGACTCGCCCACTGCTGGCGGCATTCCCGCTGCCATGGCGAATTTCAATGGACCGGTGACGAGTGCGCGGGATGTGCCGTACGAGTTCTCTAGCGCGGCAGCTTCGGCATACCAGCAAAAGTTACTGGAGGCGTTTCGTCAGCGTAAAGGAAAGCAGCAATGAGGATGTGGCAGTCGTGAATGGACAAGAACAATACGGAGGACAGAGAAGACATCTGCTGAGCTGATGCGGCTTGTGAAGTGGTGCAGGTAACTCCGTGTGATGAAAGCCGCTACTCTTTCTTGCTGCACTCGCCTCCCGCTCTCTCCATCAGGATGATGCAGGTAGGGGGGAGAACGGAATGTAGCTACATATCCTGAATCTCCTCAGTCCTTCTCTTCTCTCATTGCTTCTGTGGCGCGTGATTCTTGATGGGCTGGTGGCTGTCCACCACCTTAACAAAAAACAACAACAACCTTTTTTTTTACTCTTCCTGTTTATGCAGTGCGTAATTGTGTCTATGTATAGCTTAGTGTAATCTCGATGTTCTATAGGTTTTCCCGTTTTAGAGTTTTGCTTTTTCTGCGGCTGCGAGAGTGCAGTGGGGACGATTGGTTGAGTGCCAAAGAGAGAATGCATGTGGGTGCACAGGAGGTGTGTGCTTTTGTGTCCGTCCCAAAACGCATCGCATCTCTCTCTGTTCACAAAGGAAGCTCCTCTTCTTCAGCTTGGTTGCGTTTTATTTTTATTTTGCAGATGCGGAAGAGACTGCTGCATATACAGGGTGCCTCATAAAACACCCTCTTTTTGTTTTGTCATACATATTTGTCCTCCTTTTTCAGTTTGAATCTTCTTTTCTTTTCTATTGTTCTTTATAACAGAGCTAAGAACTCTTAATTGCTCGAAAAAAGAGAAGATGCTTGGGACAGGAAAGTATTTTCTTCTTTCCAGTAGCTGCTCCGATTCTCGATTCTTGTATTATGGGGCGGCTTTGGACACTTTGCTTATTCAAATATTAAATAGTCTTATTTTGAATCGTATTTGCACAATTTTGGACTCTGTGCCTGCGCCATCACCGCCAACACCCAGAAACCTAACAAACGCGCAGTGTAACGTACTTCATCCACAGAGAAGTACACTCAATGCATGTGAATCGTATCTTGAGGAAATGTAGATCAGCGAGACGTCGTCGACTCCACGCAGCTATTCTCTTCTAGTACATTTTTTCTGCAGCTTTCTTCGCTTTTTCTTTCCTCCTCTTTTTCTTTCCTCTGCACTTCTCTTGATGCGCTTCCCTCCTCTCTCTTTCTCTCCTTTGCAGAAGGGCAACGTGCATCCTCGCAGCCAGCCATGTCGTCCGCAAAGGAGCCCTTTTTCCAGTGTATCGCGACGACGCTCGGTGCCGCCCTCTGCATTCTGAGCTACCCCTCTGACTTTACGGAGGGCGAGGCAGTGCCTGAGGTGGAACTGAATCGTACCCAGCCCAGCAGCGCCTCAGCTTCTTGCTTGTTTTCCTCCGCCTCCCCCGTACATCCTGCATCTGCGCTGCGGGGCAGCTCGTTGCGTCTGCAATGGACGCAGGGAGACGAGTGCCTGATCGAGACAGCGCACAACAGCGCACGCGTGTCGTTTTGGTTTGCCGCCGCACATCAGCCCAAAGACCCGCTCACCACGCAGCTGCTCGAGCAGTACGTGGCGTTCTTCTGCCGCCACGGCGCCTCGACGTCGATGCTGCCGTTACTGCGGTGTGAACCCCTTCACAGCGGGGATGTGGCAGAGAGGGAGGGCTGTGCGCGCCGGTACGACATTTCGTTTCTGCTGCTGCCCGAGCACGTGGAGCGGTACGGGCGTGGCAAGATTGTGGACTTTGTCGTGTCCTTTGTGCGGAATGTGGAGGCGGACGTGGCGGGGCTGAAGGTGTCGCTGAACGCACGGCGGCGTGCCGCAGCGCATGCTTTCTTTTCATGAGCGACGAGCAACACGAGTTAGCGCCTTAGTCCAATTGATGCTTCTGCACGGGAAGAGCGATGAAAGACAGTTGAAAGCCACAAGGAACGTGTCAACACCAAGCTGCGCAGCTTCGCACGTTTCTAGCAGTGAAGGGGTGTAAGGTGCTGAGTGTTTAGAACTGCTTTCCGTTGTGGCGCTGCTATTAAAAAAAAAAATAAAAAAATGCAACAGGTGTTGCCTTAGGCTATGTGCCGAGCGTGTCTTTCCTTTTCGTGTTCCTCTGCCAGCTGTGGTGGGTGCGATGGTGTAGCGCAGCTGCTGCTCCACTTCAGTGTGTTGTGTTTGTGATATGCAGCGTACGTGCCTTCCTCGTGCACCGCTGTAAATCCGAGAGCGCGAGCCCTTGGAAACCTAAATGCGGTGAAGAAGCTTTCTACTTTCCTCCTTCTGCTACTCTCTTTTTGAAGGTGCACGCCATCATCTTCTACGGCTCATCTTACCCCCCTCTCTCTCTCTCCTTTCCCTTCTTTCTTGGTTGCTTGCTCTTATAGCTTTTGAGTGTTATACTACACGAGTGCAGTCAAGTTTCTTGTCCACACTTCACCCCACATACACGAATTACGGGCGAGGCGATGTCCGCAGAACTCGTGGCCCAGTGGGCCAAGCGCGTAAGTGACGCCGAGGAGGAGGTCGGACGTATGCAGGAGGACATAGACGCCGTCAAGCAGCAGCGTAAAGCGCTGAAGGTGGCGATGCGCAAGTATGAGGACGTTGTGGCCACCGAGAAGCGCGACCTCCTCACCTCTCTCGAGCGGGTGGAGGCGCAGGCGAAGGCACTCGGTGCGCAGTGCGAGGCAGCGCTGACGGAGAAGGACAGGGTAGAGGCGGAGTACGTCGCCGCGCTGGACGAGTACGAAAAGCTGCACTTCTTCGTGCGCGACATCCAGGACGCCGAGGAGCACCTGCAGAGCCGTGAGGACCTGGAGGCGAAGCTGCAGCGAGAGTCGCTGGAGTGGGCCGAGGAGGAACACGCGCTGCGGCGTAGACTTCATCAGCTGCAGCAGCAGCAGTCGCAGGCCCGGCGTGCACAGCAGACGGAGCTGCAGGAGCTCGAGGCGGAGCTGGCCAACGTGGAGCGGCGCCAGCGGGAGGAGCGGGCGGCGAGGTGCGGGGAGGTGGCGCAGGCCGCTCGCGTCGTTGTTCGCAGCAACAAAAGCGTCAGCAATTCGTCCGTGCCCAAGGCCTCCTCACTGCCATCTGCTGAGGAGAGCGCCTTTGTGCAGGCCAACGCGGGCGGAGCCGTGCCGACGCGGTCCGCCGCACTGCGCTCGTGTCTGAGGACAGCGATGCCGCCCACCGCAGCTGCAGGCGCCGCTGCCGGCAACACGGCGGTGTCTGCCCCGGTGAGTCGCTGTGCCTCGCAGTCGCTGCTGACGGAGTCGGAGAGGAATGCCGCGGCACCGTCGAAGGCGTCGCTGCAGGTGCTGCAGCAGATGCGCGCCTTCTCCTACGCTGGGCCGGCGAAGCCGGGTTCACGCAAGCGTGAGTTTCTTGGCGAGGCCACCAACGAGCAGTGATAGACACACATACATGGTGTATGTGTTGACTTTCCCTTTAATCCATAAAAGAGAAGGTTTAGGGCCTAGTTAGCTGACATGATGCCTTCGCAGACACGCTAAACTGGAGTGTCACCCCCTTCCCCCTTTTGTTTTCGCGCACCAGATGTC
Organism: Crithidia brevicula; assembly: GCA_030849845.1. Taxonomy (NCBI): domain Eukaryota; phylum Euglenozoa; class Kinetoplastea; order Trypanosomatida; family Trypanosomatidae; genus Crithidia; species Crithidia brevicula. Next base: position 4,385 of record JASAOD010001839.1, on the reverse strand, counting down.
TCAGACGTGTTGCTTCGTAGATGCACCATGCTACAATACCATATATACACTCTTCTGCGTTTGTTCAGTTTTTCTTTTGTTAGATTTACTTTTCATAGACCTGTGCTTCCCTATTCGTTAGAGGGCTGTCGGCCTTTTTGTGTTTTGACTATACCAAATGAACAAAAGACAAACAAACAGGGCAGAAAGTGAAAAAGCAATGAGTTCGCTTGCAACTGAAAGAGTCAGTACGCACTCTAAGCGGCCTGGCTGAAGCATTGGCTAGAGGACACACATTTCACCCTCCCCCTCAACTCTCCACCCTCTCCATGCGATCACTTTGTGCTTGTGTGCTTGTGCAGCTTCTTTAAGAATAGAAAAAAGAAAAAAATATATCGTTTAGCGAGGCTGATACCTGAGGACCTTTAAAAATTTCTTCACGTTGAGATTCCACCGTTACTGGCACGCGAGAAGTCTGGTATTCACTTATCTTCCTCCTCTTTTCTCTCTCTCTCTCTCTCTTGAATTGTCTTAGAGTTGTTAAAAGTATACGCGAATAAAAAACCTACTATTGTCCTGTCCTACTTGCGCAGGAATTCTCGATGGTTTCCCGCCTCAAAAGCTAAAAAAAGAAATAGAGTATTGTTCTCCTCAATGGACGTTTCTTTTGAAGTGGCACGTACGGCTTCGGCGCAGACCTTGCTGACTTGCAACTGCTTGCTGCCTGCGTGCTGTGAGAATGCAGCGGCAATATCATCAGAGCACATAGGTCTGGAAGCAACGGAGAAGTCCACTGCACACTCTTTCCACGCTGCCTCCTACGAGCTCCTCTCGTCGTCGTCGGGCGAAGCCAACGCTACTCCTCATCACGCAGGAGAATGTGCGACGTTTGGCTGCTCAGTCGATGCACAACAGCACTGCTGCACAGTGAAGGAGCAACGCAGCACATCTCACGACGGCGTGTCGCACATGCCCGGCGTCTTCGACCTCGTCTCTGTGCCTTTTCGCTTTCTTCGAAACCTTCACCCATCTCACGTGGCTTTTCGTTACTTGGCAATGGCGTGCACCGACGGCAGCGTCCGCGTTGTCGATCCGTCGACGCTGACCGATGTGGTGGAACCCTTCACCGGCATCCATGCGGAGATGGTTACTAGCTGCACGCCGCTTTTCCTTCGCAGTGCAGAACCGCACTTCCTGTGCTCGGCACACACGGGCGCCGTCGTGCTATACGCACTGGCGGAGCGAAGGGTGACACACGAATTGGAGGGCCACGAGTTCGACGCGTGGTGCACGGCAGCGCTGCCCACTGGTGGGTGGTGGACTGCGCCAGCCCCACACGCTAGCAGCGACAGCGACGTCGACGCCGATGCAGGAGATATGGTGGACAGCGCGACGGGTGGGGTGCTGCTTGCTTCTGGCGGTGACGACGGCCTCTGTAAGCTGTATGATGTGCGGTGCAACTGTCGACGTGCAATTGCTCGCATGCGCTTCGATGCCGGTGTTGTGTCCATCACTCCAGTGCTCGACACCGCCGGTAGCGCTGATAGTAGGAACGGTGGTGATGCTGACGCTGCCCCTCCTGCGATGGCGACTCCCTACATCATTGTCGGCTCCTACGATGAGTCGATCCAACTTTTGGACGTGCGTGCCATGCGGCGTCCCGTGGCACAGCGAGGTGGGCTGGGTGGTGGAGTGTGGCGCACCTCTCGGTGTCTCTACCCACTATGGGGCAGCGGTGCAGCTGCAGTGGCGGATTGCGAAGACTCGACATTACAGCTGATGCAGGAGAACGCACGTGTGCCCACAACCTTTGGTAGAGAAGAAGGCGGTTATTCCGCCTCTACCTCTGCTGGCTGGGTGAACATGTCGAACGTGTTGGTGCTGCCGCTGATGCAGCGTGGCGCCGCACTGCTGCCTTACGATGTGCGTGCGTCTGCCGAAGAAGTTTTCGGGGAGGCGCCGTTGCAGCACTTCTTCGCGGAGGACGGCGAGGCCAATGCGGCCGCACTGCCATCGCTAACGGAGAAGAGTCTCGTGTACGACACAGCCGTCCTGCGGCCACTGATGAGGGGTGGCAAGGAGGCGGCAGTTGTGGCGACGACATCCTTTTATGAGAAGCGTATCGACCTGTGGTCCGTGCGACCCGCGCGTGGCGGTTAGCATGCATTCTCACTCCACCGGCTCTCCTCTCTTTCTGCTGCCTTTGAAGTGCATTGAGGGAAAGAGAAAACAAAACAACAACCCCCCAAAAAGGAATTTTCTTTCTTTGCGTGCTCATTGTTTTGTTTACGGCATTAACATTTGAATACGCCAACGCAGTTGCTGGCTCACCCCTGCTATCATACTTGTAGTATACCCCTCATATTCTCTAAAAGAAAAAATCAACTGAAGTGCCATTTATAACTAGGAAATAAAAGTGTAAGTCGGGTACGCATTCATCATGTGCACGAACTTTTTCCTGAATAAAGCATAGCTCTTGCTTGAACCTGCTGCTCGATAGTGCGCTTGTGCACTGTGGTGATTTGACTTTCCTTGTCATCTTTCATCTCTCATTTTTCTCATGTATTTCTTGCCACCTTGCTTTAAACGGTGCCATTTCTCATACATGCCGCTATTCACCCCGGCCTGACGAGTACGACAACAGCATCCACAACAGTTCAGCAGAAGCAGCACTTAGCTGACGCCTACGCTATCCACCACCCACGGGGTATCTCTTCACACGAGCACGCCATCAAAAAAAAAAAAAGAAAAAGAAAAGTTGGGCAACTAAAACGCAAGCGGAAAACTCCATTTTTTTTTACTTATCTTCTTTTCAGAAGAGCACTTTTTCACTTCTGCCTACAATCATTTCCATACAATATTACCTATTTCCACAGCTTTCTGTTGTCGTAGATAAGTGTCCTTTTTTTTTGTTTTTTCTCCCTCTCTCTCTTTCTCTCACTTCGTGCAATACGCGTAGTGTATCTGTTCGGCCCCACATTTGGCGTAGCTGGTAGAAGAGGAGGAACAAGCAGCGTACAAGCGCCGCGGTGCGTTTCCATGGAAGAACCGCGTACAAAAGAGTTCGCTGTTTTTCTTTCATCGATTTCACTACCAGCGTGGTAATCGAGAGGTAGCGGTTGGTCTCCCTTTCAACACGAAATAAGAAAGCAGGTTCTGCTCACCTTCCATTGATAGCCCGCCAAACCGTTAACCATTGAGCTCGTCACAGCTGAAACGCTATCTTTTCTCTCACAAGCTGAAAAAAACAACCCCACTTGTGTACACGCACGGCCGCAATGCGTCGCACAATTTGCCGCTGTGCAGTACAGAACATCCTTCATGACGTTCAGGCAGCGGCGGAGTGCCGCGCGCTTGTGGCGACGTCCTCTTTTGCACAACGCCGCACCTTCTTGATGGCGCTGCATGACGAGCTGCAGCGCAATCGCGAGGTTATCATCCGCGCCAATCGACGCGACTGCGACGTCTTCGGGCAGCAGCAGCAGCAGCGCGGCACGCCGTCGGTCACGATTCCACCGACGATGCCGAGTGCTGCGGCCGCGGCTGCCGCCACCACCGTGCCATCCTCCTCATGGTCGACGCACACTTCCTTCTTCCAAGCCGAGGGCTATCACGGAGGTCGGCAATCTGTGACATCGAGAGCATCGTCCTCAGGCCCAGCCGCTGTGGCACCTCCTCGTCGGCGATCCTCTCTAGAGTACGTGGCGAGTAACGCGCTGAGCTGCAACGCCGCAGCAGCAACCACGGAGGCTCTCGCAGGGAACGCGTTGCGTGCTGCAGAAGAAAACGACAGCAAAGACAGCAATAGAAGCGGCAACGGTAGTGCTGATGAGAGCAAATCCCACAGTCAGTCGTTGACGGTTGCGTCCTCAATAGCAACGGAGCCTGGTGCGGCTGTCAGGGACGACTCTTCGCACCTCGCCAAGTCACCCTCAACGCCGTCGGGGAACCGTGCGAGTGCTGCGGCCTCCTCCGCGTCCCATCACTCGCATGACGCGTCCAGCGCTGGGGTCTACCACACGGAGGCAGGCGGTGGTGGCGGCCACCTCCTTCTCACCCAGGACCACCACCTGCTGATTTCCCCTCTCCGACTGGATAAGCTTCACACCACCATCGAATACCTGCTGTGCCAGCCAGACCCCATTGCCGTCCCCCCGTCGTGTTGGCTGCACCCTTACGCACAGATGGGCAGCGGTGATCCGTCAGAGAGGCAGCGTGGACGCTTCGCCGAGGCTGCGGTGGACCTCAACGACATCACTACCCGCATCAGCGACAGTGCGGCGCTGCCCCATCCAGATGACGCGTCCGGCCCACAGCCGCCCTACGCGCGTGTGGGGCGGTGCACGCGTCTGACAGAGCAGCTGGAGGTCTTTGAGCTGCCGGTGTCGCTGGGGATGGTCGGCATC
>JASAOD010001838.1:0-42624 GCA_030849845.1 Crithidia brevicula | reverse complement strand
CCCCCCAAAAAAAAAAAAAAAAAATTGCTCGTTCGTGAAGGCGTAGAGGTGGTTGAGGTACGGTACTCCTCCGGTGCCGCGAAACCCGTTTTCTCCGCGCTGCGCTAGTGCACATTCGGTAGTGATCTGTGACGACGGCGTTACGGGAGTCCAGGCCTGGATAGGCGGACAAGATGAGCTTGAGGAAAATCAACGCGGCATGTGGTTCCGCATTCGCAGAGTGCCGTGAATTGAACGGCATGCGTACACCTCTGCTGTTCCTAGTTCCCCGCACGCTCAGATCATGTATCCATTGCTGCTGGAGTGTTCTCGTGTGACCATCGTGTCACCTCGCCATCGCTCTCCAACCTGACGCCGACGAGTTTGTGAAATATTCTGATCCACCAGATACCAGAGGAAGACGGGAGGGTTGAGATGAAAGTACAATGGAGTTCTCATTTCACTTCCGGCAACTGAGTGAGTCATAGAGGGGCGTGGCATTTGCTTGTTAACTTGATGTATTCCTCTTGGCTGTTCCACTTTCCTACGCCTAATCTCTGTCAACTCGCTTCTAACTTGCTTTCACTTATTTGATATTACTTGCCTACGTTTTGCTTAGGTCTTCTTGCCTTTATCGAGTCCCAGCGGTGGCTGAAGATAAAGGGGGGAAGGAGGGTAGGCAACCCCGACATATAATGTACAGTAAACAATAAAGAATTAAATCAAGGGGTCGCTGGAATAATTATAAAAATAATGCTCGCTTCGGCTTCTTCTGCGAAGCGGCGAATAGCAGCGTACGCAGCCGCGCAGGCAAGTCTTCAGCGGGAACAATGGTGATGTCCAAGAAACGTTGAAAAAAATTGCCGTCATAAAAACCCCACAGTCATCGCTGTCACGGGCTTGGCGCTGGCTGGCGCAGAACTCCAGTTCGAGTTTAGGCCAGATGCGGTGCAGCCGCTTGCACAGATCCTTGTGGACTGCCCAAGACGGCGCGGAATCGAAAATGCGGAGGCGGAGGTTGCCATCCGTAGCCCCACTGTCGTCACTGGAGAGGATTCCTGCGATCCAGTGGTGGTAGCTGAAAAGGGGGATGTACAACGTCTTGTGGGCCTTCAAACGCATCTCGATCCTTCGCTTCATGGCACTGCTTGTCGAGCCGGCCAAAGGGTTAGACACACCGCGAGGCGCAAGGTCGGGTAACGTGCGGCACGGAAATGTCATTCCAGAGGGAAGGTAGCGCTGGTAGAGGTCGTCGAGCTCGACACTGGACGTACGACCACTGCGCAAGTCACCACCCCAAACCAGCGGCTCGTGGAGAGGGGGTTCAGGAACCGTTGGCGACTCAATAGGCCCCACCGACCTCTTCAACGAGGCGGCAGGGCAACCGCATTTTTTGGCTCGGACACCGGCTTCGCGTCGGTAGGTGTAGCAGTCGGCTGTGCGCTCCCTCCCTGGTAGCAGGGGCCGCGGCGGTTGTTGCGGCGGTTGTTGTTAGTGTACTGGCGCTGCTGGTAGGTCTGCTGCTGCGGCTGTGTCTTACGCATGGCGGTAACCAAGGACTTCAGTCGCCCTTCGCTCTCCCGATGGCGCTGTGCGTCCGTCTCCTGGGCAACCCGCCAAGTAGGCCGGAAGGTCAGACAGGTCCACCGCCGCAACCATTTTACCTCCCGCTTCACGCACAGGAGCGAGGTACTGAACACAGCAGAGTCTATCACGGGTTACCAGCAGATGTGGATCAATGAGCTGGACCAGATGAGGCAACCTCGCGTGGTGGGCGGAACCAAGCTGTGTTCGTCCGCGAAGTCGGCACGCGAGGCACGCGCATGCTTCTTCGTCGCTCCTACTCGTCGCATTCCTCATTCGTTACAATTTCACTGTGGCAGGACACCGACTCCCCCGTAGTAGCTCTCTTCCATGTCTCCCTTCTGTGCCTCTCCTTCTCTGATGTCCGATCGTTCTTCACACAAGGGAGAGCAGGTTGCCGACAGGCGAGGCAGTGCCACGTCGTTTACCAAGGACCTAACGAGTGGCGCGCCTGTCTGTTGTGGATAATCCCCAAAGTTCCTCGATAGCGAGTCCGCTGGGTGTAAGTGGCCGATTACGTAGAAGAATACCACACTGATGTTCCTAGTGTAGTAAAGATCGTACGTGAATTCATACAACTTGTTCAGTGCCAGTGCTCTTCCGATCCCCCCGAATCCATTCATGTGCTTTTGGGCGTGAACAATTGCGTATTGATCCGTCAAAAGTGCAATCCTGGAATGGTCCGGAAGGCCTTCTGCCACAAGCTGTCTCACGATAAGTTCAGCGGCTCGGGGTTCGGCATGTGCAGAGTGCTTCGCCATGAAGTACTCCCTGTCGTCGGCATCAGGGAAACTGCTGCCGTTATTCGGGTTACGTGCGCAAGGTTGCCTCATCTGGTCCAGCTCATTGATCCACATCTGCTGGTAACCCGTGATAGACTCTGCTGTGTTCAGTACCTCGCTCCTGTGCGTGAAGCGGGAGGTAAAATGGTTGCGGCGGTGGACCTGTCTCACTTGGAGACCTGCTTTGGGAATATGGTTGAAGTGGGCACGCAGCGCCACCGCGAGATCGAGACCCGCCTCAGGTCAATTGTGTTCGCCATTCGCCAGAAGCAGCCGCAGCAGCAGACCTACCAGCAGCGCCAGTACACCTACAACAACCGCCGCGGCCCCTGCTACCAGGGAGGGAGCGCACAGCCGATTGCTACACCTACCGACGCGAAGCCGGTGTCCGAGCCAAAAAACGCGGTTGCCCTGCCGCCTCGTTGAAGAGGTCGGTGGGGCCTATTGAGTCGCCAACGGTTCCTGAACCCCCTCTCCACGAGCCGCTGGTTTGGGGTGGTGACTTGCGCAGTGGACGCACGTCCAGCGTTGAGCTCGACGACCTCTATCGCCGCTACCTTCCCTCTGGGATGACATTTCCGTGCCGCACGTTACCCGACCTTGCGCCCCGCGGTGTTTCTGACCCTTTGGCCGGCTCGACAAGCAGTGTCATGAAGCGAAGGATCGAGATGCGTTTGAAGGCCCACAAGACGTTGTACATCCCCCTTTTCAGCTACCACCACTGGATCGCAGGCATCCTCTCCAGTGACGACAGTGGGGCTACGGATGGCAACCTTCGCCTCCGCATTTTCGATTCCGCGCCGTCTTGGGCAGTCCACAAGGATCTGTGCAAGCGCCTGCACCGCGTCTGGCCGAACATCGAGTTGGAGTTCTGCGCTAGCCAGCGCCAAGCCCGCGACAGCGATAATTGCGGTAATTTTATGACGGCATATGCGGTCCGCGACGGTTGCGGTGGCGGTTGCTGTTGGGATGGCGGTGCTGGAATTGCTGCTGCTGCTGTGTCTTACGCATGGCGGTACCCAAGGACTTCAGTCGCCCTTCGCTCTCCCGATGGCGCTGTGCGTCCGTCTCCTGGGCAACCCGCCAAGTAGGCCGGAAGGTCAGAGAGGTCCACCGCAGCAACGACATTTTCCTCCCGCGTCACGCACAGGGGCGAGGTACTGGCCACCGTAGAGGGCATCGTCCGGCGCAAAGAAAGGAGAAAGGATACGGGGCACCACGGACCAAGGGAACACAGGAAAGGGTGCTGTCCACGAGGACCGAAAAACAAATCGTGTCCTGGGACAGGGTATCACATTGCCTCCGGAAACGCACACACACATACACACACACACACAGCTGCAGTCTGCGAGCGGCGACGGTTGGGGTCCGCACACAACATCAAGAAAAGGACGTTGTGGCAAGATATTACCTTCTCCGGTGGGACTGTCAAGAAGTAGTGGCACAGCTGAAAAGCAGATCTTTCTCGTTCCTTCGAGAAAAGGAACATTGACAAAAGCATCCGCTCCAACGATTTTGGTGAGTGCTTCTCGGGCTTTAGCCAGAACCGGAGTGTGCAACTTCTCCCATCCCTTCTGCCGAGTATTGATCGTCAATCCGTCGAAGGCCCAACGCAGCCTCTACGTAGACTGGTGCCCATGGATGCATCCGGGCATACGACGCTTTGGACATTCGGGAGGGCTCCCAGGAGAGCGGGTCACATTCTGGGACCATGTCTGCCGGCGAAGGACCTTGCACCGTCGAGCTTTCCGCAAGACAATCGCGCTCCAAGGCCTTACGAAAAGCCTCAAACGTCTCCTTCGCGATGAAGCCTTTCTCCAGGTGCTCCTTTAGTTGAGCTAACCCTTCCAGGTATTCGCTAATGCGAGACCTGGACTTGGCTGGTGCGACAGCCGGTGTGGTGCTTGGCCTAGCCATTGGCGTGGCCCCCGGTATTTGAGTGGGAGTTGGGGTCATTGTCGGCAGGGACGGTACATCCAGCATCTTGTGTGAGCCAAAAGCGTCGGGATCTGCGTGGAGAGTAGACAAACAAAACTTTAAAATAATGAGTCGTGTAGCCTACGGAAACCCTAAATGCCAGACTTCAATGCTAGCCACGTAGATAGAAGAGGGAGAGGAGAAGAGGAGGAAGGTGAACGCGCAGTTGAGAGGGAAACCCATGATCAAGGCCCCTTGCAAGGCCATATCACTCAACACGCCGGAATCAACCCAAATCAGGCTTTGAGTGTTTATGTGTCTGAAGCACCTCGTCCAGTTTTGGCAGATGTTTTCATCCTTTTTTTTCTGGTTATGGACTCGGGAGTATACAATTCTAATTCTGTTCTGTTCTACCTGAGCTGCATGCAAAACCAAAAAAAGAACTATTTTTCCCCCTTTGCGCAAGCTCCTGTCTTTCTCATTTGGTGATTGACGCTCCGCTGGCATGGCGCGCGACGTCATCCTTGAAGCTTTTGCCTCTTCAATCTATCAAATAACTACAAGTCGAACCGCACAACGGATATGATAAAGCGTTTTCCCTCGTGCTGCCCGTAGTTGCGCATTGAATCTCAATTCCTGGGTTTGTCAGTGTTCAATTTCTTTAACCACCACATGAGCAAGCTTGTATTTCAACCGGGTCAGCATCTTCTGAGGTGGGGATGTTACTGCCATTCCCAATTCCTCTTCACAACCTCGCTCTCTCTCCCTCTCTCTCTCTCGCTTTTCACTTTGCTTCCTTCACGTTGGCCTTCCTTTGAATGAATGGCGATACATTATATGCTTCTCACACCTTGGTTACTGCGCATATTGCCATTCTCATAGCCAATCTAACTGATATCCTGCTAATTTTTTTTTCCCGATTCCTTTCCTCTCCTCTGAAATTGTTTTTCTCTCTGTTATTTTTTTCCTTCCTTTTTGGTATCTCTTTCTCTTCCACATAACTCCTTTTTTTTTTTTCTTTTGTTCCGCTCACACCGCGCGCTTCAGTTTGGTGTTTTTTTTTTTCTTCTCTGGTCTCCTACCTACTTCAGAGATTCAATTGCTTACAATACACAGTTTTATTATCATTTACATTAATACATCAAAAGATCCTCCTCTGACACGAATCTTAGCCTCTGTGACCGTCACGGCGTTGCCTCTCACGACACCAGTAAAAACTTTTTTTTCTTGTGTTCGATTTCCTTCCCTACATTGTCCAACGAGCGATGTCCGTCTATGGCAGTACGTTCTTCAACGAGCAGACGATGCGGAGGCCGTTACGTTTCCTGCGTCGGATGCAGGCCGCACAAACGGAATTCCGTGATCCTCCACGCGTTGCGCCGGTCCGCCATCGCAGTCCGGAGCCGATGCGGGCAGTCCTGCAGCCACGCCACGTGAACCCCATCTCCATGTTTTGTGCACAAGCCCATGTGCAGACGGCGGCCCCTCGCCGTGCCGTTCTCGGTGTGGCCGTGGTGGCTGCAACCGATATCACCCCAGAAGAACGCGCCGACGCGGCGACGTACTTTGAAGCTGTAGACGCGTACGGAGCTGCGTGGATGGAAGGATTCTGTGCTCCTCCATTTTCAGCAGACCCGGCGCGCTTGTCGTCAACTCCCGGGGTTGTTAGCTGTGGGAGATCTGCAATTAGTGCAGTCGGGAATTGGCTCACCTCTCGATCCTTGTCAGATCAGCCTCGCGGCATTTCACGGAACGACTCGGAGAGGCGTGAAGATGCAGAAGACACGGAGTTGCCTGCGTTTGCCAGCGCTGGTGCAGCCAAGGTTGCGCGTCGCCAAGATAAGAAACGGCGAGGGCTCTCTTATGATGCTGCAGGAGGCAAGATGGTCAAGGAGGAGTCTGGCAAGCGGGTGCGACATAATCGAGAGACTTCAGCGACCTCTGCCACACACTGCCACCTTAACAACACCACGCGCGCTCCTCCACAAGGCTGCGGCAAAAACGCTTCCTGCGAAGAGGCGGCATTGTCGTCTCAGCCATTACCCTCTGACAACTCTCGCGTAAAGAAGCAGAAAGCAGCGACGGCAAAGAAACAGCACGACGAGGCCACCATCGTCTTTTCTGATCCCTGTGTGGCTGCGATGCCCATCTCCGCTGTGACGGCCTTCGCGGCTGCTTTTCAACGCGAGCAACATGGCGTCGTCGTGCGCGCCGTTCTTCCCCGCCGAGGAGGCCAGTCAAGGGCGGTGGCGGGTGCCTCTGGAGCAGCAGCAGCATCCTTTCACGCTCCGCACACGCCTTCCGCACTGGTGGACGCCATCGCCGCGCACGCGCTTGCTGTGGTCAGCGCGGCTCAAGGCTCATCAACGCATGTGCTGGATCAGGCGGTGGTGCTGACGACGGATGGTGTCAATGACCACGTCCAGCAGTGTGCACAGGAGGCGAAGACTTCCCAGCGACCACGCTTCCGCCGTCGAAGCTCATTGGAAGTGTACGGCCGTGGTGCTTACACGGTCGTAGACGGAGCACGTGCGTCTTCTGTTTAACAAAAGGGAACCTTTTTTTTTTCTTCTTCCTCTGCTTTGCCTAGTCACTTTGCAACATCGCGAGCTCTGCCACTGATACCTTCCCTTCCATGGGAGTGTGGGCAGAGAATCCCCTCTTCGTTTTGTTTATTGAATTTCTTTTTTATGCTTTTTGTTTTCTTTCTCCGCCACGCACTAGATTGTGTGTTGCGCGGCTTGGAACCTTTTTTTCTGCTCTCTTTTTTTTTCTTCTAGTACCGTTGAATCCGTTGGGAAAGTTGCGTGAAATGTGTGCTAGCGCCTACCTGTTCACACACTGTATGAGCCACATCCGCTTCCTTTCTTAACTTCCTTCTAGCTTTTCTGAAAACACGCAGCAAGTGGGTACGATTTTTCATTCTCTCCGTATATTACCTCACTCTTTCTCCAATGAAACCTATACATTTCAAATATCTTTCTATCTCTCTCTCTTCTGTTCACTGCAGCTGAAATATCGGCTAAACTACTTGTCTTCGTTCTCCTCGTACGTGGTGATGGGACAACACACTCTACCCGACTCGTTGTTTCAACATTGAAAAAGGTAGACTCTATTGTCATTTTGATTATTATTGCTCTTTCAACTTCTTCGTCTTTTACAAACGCAAATGTCTTCAAATTGAACACTTTGAACTTTTCTTTCTTTGTTCTAAATCTTCACTGTTAATTACCTTTCGAATGTTGTATACCTCACTTTTTTAATATTATTTACGGTGGTTCTCTTTCTCTGCTTTCCTATATATCCTGCCTTATTTCGCATCACGTTCCGGCCAATTGAAGCACAGCGGCTTTCATGAACTTCTTAACACTCAGCATGAGGCTGAAGAAGCTCATATTAACCATTCTTCCCAGACATGATTCCAGTAGCTCACTTTTCTTCTGTCGAAGAAGCACGTGCCTTAACCTTAAGTGTGATGGTTTGCCCTCCCCGTGCGACAGCAAAGACATTTTGCGTATCTTTGTCCCATCAAGGGCTTCTGCGTTGACGTGCGGCGCTGCGCGTGATTTATTAGCGATGTGTCGCTTTAATCTCCAATATCCTCTCTTTTTCTATTTTCTTCTTTCTGGAATGCGTTGATTGGATCAAGTGACCTCTGCCGCCTAATCTGACCTTCATACACACACGCACACAGTGAAGTGAAGCCTTTTTTTCTGCTCTCTCCTCATCGTGGTCACACATACTAGTGCATGGGCAACGGCCATTAGAAGAGCCGTCCTACTTTTTCAGCCCAGTTATTCGCTGCTTTCCATTTCCCTCTTTCCTCACTATATTAGCTTACAAGAATTCTCATTCTACGCGTCTCGGCACCTTATATAAACAGTGAAGGAGAGACGAGACCACGCCCACAGCGATGGAGGCCGCTGCAACAACAACAACCACCACGAAGCAGCACAGCGCTGCACCGGAGCACAAGGAACGTGAGAGCAGTCGCCACACGCAGGATCAGCGGGCGAAAATACAGTCCCTGCAGCGTCTCCTGCACGAGCACTTCACCCCTCCGCCTCCGATGCTGGCGACTCTCCAGCGCATTCTGCCTTATAAGGACGGCGACGCAGAGGAGCACAATCCGGAATGGTTCTACTGTGCCAGCTTTCTCGCCTCTCGCGAGTGGGATGTGCAGCGTGCCCTGGCCATGATGAAAGAGGTGGTGGCCTACCGCGCCGCCAACCACCTGGACGACGTCAGCCAGCTGCCATCTGCCGTGTCGGTGCGCGGGTGGGACGCGGAGACGGTGTGCGCAGCTGTGGGTAAGACACCAAGGTCCGCACCCAATCGTGTTGACCGCATCGTTGCTGGCGTGGCGCAGCACCTGGCCTGCGGCGTGCACTACTGGGACAAGGGTGGTCGGCCCGTGGTGTACGTGATGATCGACAGCCTGGACGAGCCTGGCATGATGGCGAAGCTTAAGGCGAACGCAAAGATCGGCCAGAAGCCGTCTGACGTTATGTGGGAGTATGGACAGCACTTCCTTGGGGTGGGGGAGGACTTGGTGCTCTATCAATTGCAGCAGCAGAGAACTCAAGGAAAGGCCCACCACGAGGAAGAAGAAAAAGGAGAAGAACCTGAAGAAACGCAGGAGAATTCGCACTTGTCCGCACCGTCTTCATCCTCTCCTCACCCTGCCTGCAGTGTGGCCCACGGTGTCATCACCCTTGTGATGGATCTGAAGGGCCTGCACATGGGGCTCCTGTGGAAGCCGATGATTGACCTCTTCCGCGATGTTACCCGAGAGCTCTTCAAGTACTACCCCGACATGGTCCACCGCATCCTCGCGGTGAACGCGCCAGGTTTGGTGCGTGTGGCCTTCAACATGGTGAAGAGCGTCATGCCCGCCGACTTCCAGAAGAAGATCAGCTTTGTCAGCCCACCGCACACACTGGCGGCGCTGGAGGAGGAGATCGACCCGGCGCACATCCCAGCCTTTCTCGGTGGTAGCTGCCATTGTGCGCACCAAGGCGGTGGCACTCAGGGATGCTGCATCGACGGCTACAACCGAGACGATCCGCGGAGGCGGAAGACGAGCGACACGGCAAAGACGGCGAAGAACGCATCGGCCGCTGCGGGCACGGGAAGCAGCGAGCACGTCGACGAGAATGAAGATGACAAGAGGAAAGACAGTGATGAAGACGGACGTGTGCGGGAGGGCGATGTGGCCCCCACAGAGGATATCGCCCTGTCAGCTGGTCAGCGGCACCGCCGTATGTTTCAGCTCAAACCCTCCGAGACGGTAGGCTGGGAATTTGCGGTGCCGCACGACGGCGCGAGCGTGACCTTCACCGTGTACTTTGTGTCCCACACACAGGCTTCCTCGTTTCTGGGTAGTGAGGTGGACTGGGCACGGGTGGATGTGAAGAAGCTGGAGCCCTATCAGCTGCGGCAGAGTGCCACTGCACGACAAGATGACGCCTTCACTGCGAAGGAGAGTGGCACTTTGGTGCTATCGTGGCACAACACGCGCTCCTGGTTAAAGACGCGCTCTGTGCAGCTGCGAGTATATAAAGACAGCGTGCAGCAGCAGCAGGAATGAGGGCAGGGACGACACGCGGTGAAGGGCACGGAGGAAGTGATGAAAGAAAATTTTTATACACACAATGCGCCGTTTCTTCACAAAAAAAAAGAATTTGAGCTTCACGCGCACGCACAAGGTCGTTCCCTTTTAAACATTTTTTTTCTTATTATTCCTTTTTTTAGTTTTTTTCACTTTGTATATGCTCCTCTGCTTGTGCGTGGTGACCACGGTACCCATATCATGGCCATGACTGTTCCACGTGTTGAGTTGGACTTGTGCGCAATGAACAAAAAAATAGTATACTTTTGTAGTTGAGTAGGGCTGAGCAATAGCCCTCGAAAGTATCGCCTCACCAAAAGAGTAAGAGAGATTCATGCCACAGTGATCATACTACATAGCGGTTTACTACAATCTCTTGAATCAGCAGAACCACTCGAACATGTGTATCCAATGCACTCACTCTATAGTAAAGTCAACTCCGTTCACCCTCTTCTCTCCGCGCTCTCTTCTAACTCATCCCCTCATATTGAAAAGCAATCTGCTCTCTGAAAAATGAGAAAAAACGGAGATCTTCGATAACATCCTTTTTATTGGCTCAGCTCTATAACTCTTATCCATTCTTATCTCTCCTGTGTATTCCGTGCTGTATTCTCCTTTCCCCTTTTCGTCTTGCCACGAGGTTATTCAAACTTCCCACACCCAACCCAACTGAATTTCTCGCCTACAAGTCTGCTCTCATAAGTGTTTGCAAAGGCGTTTCTTTCAGCTCGCCCTTTGAGCTTTTGGCGCCAGGCTGCCTAGTGTATCGGCAGTTTTCATTGTAATTCCCACTCTTCCTTTTTTTCTTTCTGAATAGGCCTGCTCACTCTGTGCTATCTCAAGTTCTTTGGCTTCCTCATTTATTTATTCTCTGAACCTTAGTGTCAGTGTTCTTGTACATCTTGTTAACGAGGAGACACCAGAGCCTACCAGTCTCTGGAGCGGCGCACGTGCATTAGAACAGCTGTGCTACACTACACTCGTTCAAAGTAAGACGTTTTGTTGCTTTTGAATAAAACTTTGCTTTCCCGTTCTTTTTTTTTTTTCCTAGCTACATTTTTTGTGCGATTTCCCTCCCTACCGTTTTGTTTTCTCGTTTTCTTTTCGTTTGCTTCTTGTGCTGCTTTTCCACTTTCCTTCCATTACTTCTTCTTTTTCAGACGTATTCCTCTTAATTTTTTTTCTCTCAATAGGTTGATTGCGTATTCTATTTAAAGTACTCTAATTCGGTAGCTCTCTTGTTCTCTCTTGTCTTTGTTTTCTGTGTATCTGTCTCCTCTCTTCACGCCCGTGGAGGCTCAAAGTCACATTTCTCTTCCTTTTTTTTTTTCTTTGATTGATCCTCTATTATACCTAGCAGCAAAGAATCTACGCCCAGACGCCGCTCCCCGCTCGTTACCCTGAAAGCTCCCGTCCACGGCGTTGCTAATATCAAAACACACAACAAACGCACCAAAAAAAAAAAAAAAAAATCTACTCGCGCAATGGCAACATGGAGAGGGTTGAGCGGCTCCCTCGTTAACCAGGAGGAGCGCCGTCTTGCGACGGAGCAGCGTCAAATCTTTCGCCACGGCACCGCCGCGCAGCGCCGTCACGTGCTGAAAATGCGCGACCTCCCCTTGCCCGACGACATCAACGCCGTCGCGGCACCGGGTGTGGCCGTCATCGACCTGCCAGCAGGCACCACCTCGCTCCAGACGGCGGGCCAACGTCAGTCGGACATCTTCGATCCGCTGCAGCCTCTTGCCGAGCGCTACGGTGTCGATCACACCAACGACGATGGAGATGATGGGATTAATTCAGTGGACTACGCCTCCTTTTTGGAGGTGCTGTGCCCCAATGGTACGTCACTGCTCGAGCGTCTGCCCCTCACCCCGACGATTGCGTTCGCCCCATCACCAAGAGCACCACAACAGCAACAACAACAACCTCAAGAGCAGCAGCAGCTGGACGGGTCTCGACAAGATGAAAACGCACAATCGCATTTTACACGGAGTCCACCCTCTTCTCCTCTCCACAGCTGTGCCACGCAGGCTCCCCTACCGGTGCCTTCTTCATTGAAGGCATCAGCTGCGACGGCTGCGGCTACGGATAACGGCATTCCTTCACCAAACAAAACCCCTCATGGTCCCTCACTCCAGAACACAGAGCTGCAGCACACCACAGACGCCATTTACGTGGATGTCCCCATCTCCTTCATCCACCCTACCACCGCACCCAATGACGCTGCAGACGCCAACGCAAAAGACAAAAACAAACCGGCGTGCGACGCAGAGAGCATCCCTACGATTTTCGTCAGCGTGGGCTCCATATCCATCTCGCCACCACGCAGCGCACGTCATCGTCATCGCCACTGCCAGGCGTCGAGGCATCTCTCTCTTGCCTCCCCACTCCCTTCCTGCGTCAACGCGGAGTACCTCAGCTCCAACGGACGTAGTGGGCTGACGAGTCCCACCGAGGACATCACCCCGCTCACTTCCACGCCCAGAAGCAGTGCCCCGCACACGCCACTCACCACACCAGCAACGTGTGCATTGGGTGGTCGGGTGCTGCTGACGGACCGACTGGTGGAAGCGCAGGCACGGACGGCGCTCCCCACCATGCTGGAAGCCTACCGGCAGTACGTGCACGCCGCGGCAAACAACCTCGCCCCGCCCTCTTCGTCTTCCTCGAGTGAGTACCACCACAAGCGGTGGTCGAAGCTGTCACGAAAAGAGGAGGAGGCGGCGACGCTGCAGGCGTTGGCCCCGCGTCAGCACGGCGTCGTGCTCAAGATGCGCAACACCACCGAGGAAGTGTTGAAGTGCGTGGCTGAGGCGAGCTGCTGCACCCGCCCATCCTTCCGTTATATTGACCCTGAGGATCTTTACGGCTCAGGGAGCTACAGCTCGAATGCGTTCATGAAGAAGCGCTAAACAGCAACAGGCGTTGTTCTTGTTTTCTGGTTATCCTCTTATCTCGTTCTTTTTCTTTATTTTGCGATTCAGTGTGCTTTGTGATCTTCTAAATATCCCCAGCTGCTTTCTCTCAGCGTGTTTGTCTGAGGTGCCCAACTTGGATGATGTGTTCAGATGCTTCTTTAGTACACGTATGCCGTTTATTTTGGCATGATTTCGTGTTAGTTTCACTTCGACTTGATTTGCTGCTTTATGACCTCTAGTTTTATTGCTTCCTGTTTTTTTTCTTTCAAAATAAAACATTTTGTTTCCTCAACTGCTTTTATATATATATACCTAACTGATGAGAGATCGAGGCAGGAAAGTCGTAACCCGGCTTCATGCACACTTTTTTCTTTTTATAAGGTCCTCGTTTAACTATTTTCATGGTAGAAAGTCTATTTTATTGTTATCATCATTATTCTCAGTCTTCCTCTCGAAGTGTCTTTTTGCCTGGTTGTCTATCTTACAATATTGCTGCCAACTTTTTTTTTTACACTATAAACGTTACTCATATACTTTGGGAGAAGAAAGACTCATTTTCACTCGGACAAAGATGCTTCACTGCCGTTCTATTTGTTCGTTTTATTTCTCAAATTTGTTAAATATCCATGTATGTGTGTGCTTGTACACTAGCATCTCGAGCAATACCCCGCTTAGACCTGTACTATGCTTGTGTGCTGCACCGCCTACGACAATTTGAAAACACACACACACACACACACACGCATCAATGCCCGAAAATCTTCACTCCAGATGCTACGGTTGTAGGATGCATTGGAGCAAGAGTCCAGAAAGCACAACGCTCTTTTCCTTTGCGAGCACTCCTTAATTGTGAACTGAATAAGATTGGGGCAGCGTTAATAAACTCAACGGCGACTTTATCGCGTACAGTAGAGAAAATAAAGTAAACGGCTTTCTCTACGACGGAGATCTCCATGGAACTAAATGCGCTGCAAAAGATAAATAACCAGCTGCTCTACTTGAATTGATTCAGCTAACATTTTTGTCTTTTTACTTTCTATGCAGAATGTGTTGCCATGGCAGCTTTATGGCACCGCCAACTGGCTAAACGATTCCGATGTGAAGATGGTGTTAAGCAATTATTTTTTGTTTGTTTGTTTGTTTCGCTCTTAGGTCGATTGAAAGCGTCCGATGTGAGTCTGCGCACTTGTTATGAAAAAGCGAGGAGATCACAACTCTTAAAATCGCAATATTCTTTACTATCAAAAGGCATTCTCTTTCTTTCCCACAAGCCAGCGTACAAGCGTCGATACAGGTATAACCAAGGTGACGTGGCGGTATACACGCACTGAGTGACTCCCTATTTCAACGAATTCGTTTATCTTTATTTATATATATATATATATGTATTTCTGCCTTCTCTCAACCCGAGAATCTCGTTAGTTCCTTTTTTTTTTTTTAAGCTCGCGTATCTCAAATACAAAAACAAAGGGCAAGGTGGAAATGTCATTAGCTTACATGTATTATTTTTTTCTGTATACGATATCCATTCACTTTTTTCTTGCTTGACACCGAGCACTTTATTCTTCTTCAGCACTCAACCCGCAAACCCCCTACGTCAGCGCGATCGGTATCTTCACCGTCTGCCGCGGCCTTACCTGTTGGCTCCTCGCATGTTATTATTATTATTATTATTATCTGATGCATCTACATTGCTGCTTTTTGAAGGTGCTGCAACATCACCTGTTCTACTTTTTTTTTTTTTCTCTTCTGTGTGTTTGTTTGTTTGTTTATTGCGACTCTATGTGAGTGTGTCTGTTTATATTGGTGGCTGTTCAGTAGAAAGCGAACGATCACCTCTTGCCTCTTGCGTCTTCACGCAGAGCCATCAAAGCAGAGCAAATAGTATTTTCACAGTATTGTTTAGTTTGTGGGCCCTTCTTCGTGTACTGAGGAGTCCTTCAACCACTCTCTGCGTTCATGGTGGTCACCTCTACGTATGTACGTCTCTCTCCCTTCTTTTGTTTGGCCTTTTTTCTTCTACTATTGCAATGATGATGAAAATACTTGCTATCCTTGTTCCATTGAAGTGTGAGATACGTCGACTTATCGTATTTTGTCACACCCCTGAGATGTGCGGTATGTCTCCAGTGGTGTTTATGTACGAGGCACCTTTCTGAGTGCTTCTCCTTTATTTTGTTTGTGTTCTTCTCTTTATGTTTCGCGTCTCAAATGATATAAATAATGCAGCTGTCAGTACAGGCTTTTTGCGCTTACCTCCTACTTTTAAGAAAAAAATAGCTTGAGCGTGCGCACGCGACGGATGTGAACTCTGTATTAATGTATTGCTGTTGTTGTTTTTACTCGCTTTGTCTGCGTAGTTCTCATGTGAGCACTTGTCTTGCTTATAGCAACACACAAAAATCAGCATTGACGAAGGTGATCCTTTTTTTTTTTTCCTTCTCCTCTCTCCTTCACCGCCTCCTCTTTATACAAATTGAGAAGTGCTGAACAGACTCTTCGAAGTACTCACAGGGAATGCTTCGCTTTCTTAGAGGCCTCAACGAGAAGGGATGCCCGTGCCGCTTCTCTTATTACTACTATTTCAATCTCTTTGTCTTTCTGTTATCTGCTGCTACATCCGAACCCCGTCGATTGCAAGAAGCGAAATGCATATTCAATTAATTTTTCGCTGTGTGTAGGACTATCGACTTTAGCATTGCTTTTTACTTTTTTTTTCTCTCTCTCTCTCCCTGACTCGTCTGCTCTTTTTTCTGTTATTGTTTACTTTGTTGGTCAAGGGAGAGTTTAATAGAGAACTTTTTTAGTAGCCCAAAGATGAATACGCAGTAAAGTTTATTTTGGATTGCTGTTGCTTGCTTAAACTGATGTAGTGATGTATGCATCCGCTGGGCGACTGTCGCCGACTCATCTCTTTTATTGTTGTCCCTCTCCTCTTTCTCTTTCTTATCTTCACGAGATGTCCGCTGGTTCCATCAGCGCAAATTATCTGCACCGGTGTTTCTCTTTTTCGCGATCCTCGAGTCTGAAGCGACTACACATTGGGTCTCTGTGATATATGAGCCGCTTCCGTGCAGCAGTTTAGCAAGACAAATTAAGAGACTATACAGGAAAAAGGAAGTGACATTGACAAGACAAACTGTAGTGCTACATGCCCCTCTCTTTTTTTTTTCCTGTCTGGGCTCGATTCTTCTGTTCCATGTGAGAGGTCTCTGGATAGAAAGAGTCTAGCTGGGTGCCGTTGTGTGCTCATTGTTGATCGAATCACTGGTATGTCTAGAGCGTCACATAGCACAGCTCATTCACTCCAATGCACTGGCTGACGCGTTAGATAAGAGCTATATATATATATATATATATAAATACTCTGCCCCTGCTCTCCTCACAGAATCTCTGCAGCTGTATGTACTTTGTATTCCCCCTATTTCCTCCACACTTCTCTTGCTTTTGCTTTCCTCCAACTCTGCATGTCTACTTCGTCCATCAATCATATAAATTAAACGATGCCCAACGCATCGCTACGCGCCCTGTACTTCATTTTACGCCTCTTCTCACTGGAATTGCTGGTCTAAACCTTCTAGATAGGCCTGCAGAGCATAACTGTCCCTCCTAAAGGTTATCTCTCTGCTCGTACGCGTACGTCCCTTCGGTCCTAAAACTGAGAGAGAGCCAAGCACAACGCTCAAAGGGACTCCGACATCGTTCACGGTGAAAATCCACCTCGTAAGTTGTCCTCGTCAGCGTTTTCTTTTCTCTCCGATTGTCTTTTCCCTCCTCTGCTCTTCGCGTGTGTGAGAAACCGATTTGACGCGAGACGGTGCTGAGAGACAGAGAGAGAACGCTGCCCCCTTTACAAACTGCACACGGTCACTGGTTAAATTGCTGCTGGTTGTTCTTCCACACTCGCTGTTCATGATCTAAAAGACACGAGGAGGTTTAACATCAGCAAGCGAACTTTGATGTAATTTCCTTTTTTTATTTTTTACTTTTTTTTACATTTGGCCTCTAATTTGATACTCAACACTTTCCCACCCCTGCACTGAAGCTTATAAACTGGTCTCTCGTCTCGGCAGTACCATATCCGGCCTTAAATTGTGTTTTCTTTTCTCTCTCTCTCTCTCTCTCACACTCCTTTGCCTTCCATTTTTATAACAACAACAGTCCCTCGTTTGTCTTTTCAATTCGTGTCTCGTAGTTTTCTTCTGTTTCCCTTCCGACGTGTCTTTTGCATCGATTCCCTAATACTTCTCTTTTCTTTATGTATTCCTCCTCTTTATCTATTTTTTTGTCCATCGCTTTAACGAGCTAAAGTAAGAAATCATTTTTTTACCTTTACTATTGCTTTTTTTTCCTGCTGCTTCTGCACCCAATATTATCGTGTACCTCGAGTCCATCGCATCGTGGTTACTTCGCAGCGAGAACGGCACGACCTTCAACAAGTGTTGTTTCTTATTTAAAAAAAAAAGCTTTCTCTTCATATTGGCGCTATTTTTATTTGTGTTTCCTCCCGCGATTGGTCTCTCACGTTATTAGCCAAACGGAGTAACACTCAAAGCTCCTTCTTTTCTTTTTTTTGTGTGATCAACGACACCATTAACATATCCACTGCAAACGAAAGCCAAACAAGCGTTGCTGTATCAAACGGCAATTCCTATTGCTTTCTGCTATTGAAATCATTTCACTTTCAAGCACAATTCCGCGCACTCTTCAATACACGCCTTTCTTTAATATATGTATGGCTTTTGTGAGGTGAGCTCTCACACAGCATAGCAAATTTGAGTATTACAGCTCTTCGAGCTTCACTGATACACTCTGTACTTTCCTTTTCTCTTTTTTTTATCGCAATAGCTTGCAGAGCTGAACAAAGCATCCCTACGATATCCACTATCTTCTCTAGCTCCACCTCCGCATTGAAACGCTCCACGGATCACAATTATTTCTTTTGTTTTTTCTGTCCGTTTTATTTTTCAAAAACTAAAACGATCCATCGCTCTTTTTTTGTTCTATTTTCTTCAATTCGTACCGTGTGGTATTCTCCTTCCTATTTTCTTTTTATGTTAATACCTATCTTTTGAATAAAATTACAGCTAATAGCACTATTTGTTTTTGTTTTTGCCTCTGCTACTTTCTTTTCATCGCCTCCGTGCTTAAAGTTAAGAGATCGCCTTTCTACCTTTGCCTTTATTTTATTTTTTTCTCTGCTGCTTCTGCATTCAAGGCTATCGTGCACAGAGAACTTATCACATCGGCGCACCTTTGCAGCGACCAAACAAACTAAGCTGCTTCAAGCATTGACTTTCTCGAGGATTTTTTTTCTTTTTTCTAAAACCCTTTTTTTTTTCTCTCACCGCCTCAGATCGCTCTCTCTTTCTCTCTCTCTCTCTTTATACGCTGAACGGGGTGCCGCCACCCTCCTTCTTTCTTCTATTTTTTCTATTTTGTGTGTGTGTGATCAACGACACCATTAAAATATTCATCGCCAACCTTTCCCGTCTATTTCTTCCCTTTTCCTCACAGCAGTTGACAGCGTCGAACGAAACATCTTACATTAATATATACGTATTTTCATTTCTCTGTCTCTCAGCTCGCAACTGATCGTTCCCCGAGACAAAAGTGTTTCATTTCTGTTTCTCACCCTGTGTTGCGATCTTGTGCTGTTATTGTTTTTCTTCTTGTCCTACTTCCCCCATTTTGTGTTTTTAGGCACATTTTCCTTCAGTAGAGTCTCGTGCAGACTTCCAAACTATATATATATATATATATTTGTGTGTGCGTGTGAAATCCCTTCCCGCTTTTTCAATTTGCTCTCTTGATCTATTGCTCTTTTTTTTTTTCTTCGCATCCTCCAGCACGTGCTTTAGTAGAAAAGTGTTGTCGTACGTGCATGTAGACGCCAATTGACTTTCTCATTTGGTCTCTCTCCTACCTCTCTTTACGACTTGTAACGATGAAAGCTTCGAGGTCACCGGCGCAGAAGACGCTTGGGTTGCAGCGCACTGCGACCCCCACGCCACTACGCTATTCTGAGCTTCCGCTGAAGTTCTCCTGCTTTAAGCGTGCCGCCGAGGACAGCAGTGTGTCCACCGATGTCGCATCCGCCTCCCAAGGAGCGTCTTGCAGCACTTTTGGCCGACAGAGCAGTCCTGCCGGAAGCTTCGACGTCGAGGCATCGAATACTTCGCGAGGAGAAGGACCGTTACTTCACCTCTACGGCACTACGCCCACAACCGCAGATTCTCCGGCCGATGACGATAACGATGATGTCGCAGAGATAAGAAATGAGGAGGGCAGCACCGTCAGCCATGCGGACTCCTTCTATGCCTCACTCCTCGTCGCACAGAAGCTGCGTCGGCAGAAGGAAGCCACCACAGCCACCGCTGCACGGTGCACGTCAACCGCAAGCACCGGCTACTGCTTCTCCTCCTCCACATGCGACACGCAGCAGAGCGTCTCGGCAAACTTCGGACCCCTGTCAGCGAGATCACCGACTACCAATGTGGCCTCCTCATTCATGGGCGTGAGTCCGACTTCACAAAGCTCCTCCCAGCCTCCACGCACGCTGCACGACCTGCTGGCGTGGCGCCAAGAACTTATCGAGACGCGCTTAAAAGACCAAGGACACCGCCACAAGCATCAGCAGCATCAGCAGCAGCAGCAGCGGCAAGACAGCACGGACTTAAGCTGGAGTGTCAGTAGCCACAGCTCGAGTTGCATGAGTGAGGCACCGCTGCGGCCTGCACGGTGTACGCTGCTGGCACCAGAGACCGTATCGCCGCCTGTTCTCTCTCTCAGCTGTAGTCAACCATCCTTGCAATTCCCACCGGTGCACACACCTGTCGCACCGAAGGAGCGCACCCTCACCCCCAACCTGGTAGCACGGCAAACCAACACACCCTGTACAGCGTCCCGGTCTCCTATCGATGTGCCTGCACAGTCTCCATCGCACGCTGGGTGGACGGCAGCACTCTCACATCCACAGCAGCAGCAGCAGCCATCGCTGCTACCGCTGGTTCAGCGGACGGCCTCACGCCCTTCATCCTCCTCCACCGCGGCTTCCTCCCCTTTGCCGAGTCGCACCACGTCCCATGTATTGGAGACGAGGGAGAAGTCGGCCCACCAAGAGGAACTCTCCGAGTACATACGACTGCACGACGAAGACGTTGGACAGTCCATGATGGGTCGTTTCGGGCTGCTCCTCATGCTCGCTGTGGTGCTCCTCATCCTTGTGGACGCCCCTTTTCTTCCAGGGGGCTCTTGGGGTGGGCTCTTTTGAAGTAGAAGCGTGACGTTTTGGGGCTGCGTCTTGTGTATCAGGTCTAAAGAAACGTTTATTTTTTTTATTTTTATTTTTCTTAATGACTGGTCGAAGTCCGTTGTGTGTCACCTTCTGCGCGCGGTGTGATGAAGATGGCGCTGGAGATGAAGCACTCCTGGTCGAGGAAAGCGAGGTCACTGCCCGCTACGTATCAATTAACAGTTGAACGCGTGTATATATCTTTTTTTTATTTCCCAGTGTATCGTCTTCCTGGTCACCATTGCTTTTTTTACTAGTCAACATTTTTTTTTTCACATTATGGTGGTTTGTATAAATTGTACGTATCTACCTTTTTTGATTTTCCGGATATCCTCCGATGATGACGCATACATATTGTGGCTTTGATCTTTTCTCTATAAAATTTGTTAATCTTACTTTTTTCGTTAATCAGCACGCCATCTGCGTCTAAGTGGAGAACTCGTCATAACTATAAAAATATCTTTGTTTTAATTTCTTTCATTTTGCTATTATATGCAATGGCCACTTACAAGTGGCCCACTGGGAAAAGGAGAAAAAAACTGAAACAAAAAACGAGATAGTACGTTTAGCCGTGGCCTTCAGTCTTCTCTTCGTCGTAAGATGAGCCAACATACATGCGTGTAGATGAAGTGGGGTTTAGTAGAGACACCTCAACTCTCGATGTGGCCGTTATCCCTTCAGAAAAGAGTAGCAGCGCGTGATGCCTACGCCTTGTCCCACACACACACACCTGGTCATCGTCTCTAATCGATCCGTGCGAACGTTTGCCGACGAAGCAGGTGCATCGTTTTTTTTTTTTTTTTTAAGTCCATCGGATCTCTTTCTGGAATACATCTATCAGCACCATGCTGTGTGGCTGTTGGTTGTGAATGGGTATCTCTTCCCCTCTCACCATCATCTGTGTGTTGCCTCCGCCTCTCACGTCTCCTTCTTTCTCATTTCTGTGTCCACACGCACGGATCCTTGTACCTGTTGCAATGGGATGCTTCTACTTATCTCGCTTCCTCGCTCTCTTGCAGTGAAGACGCCTCTGCACAGGCTGTGAGCTTCACAAGTTGACAAACCACCACGACACGTTCTCTAGTTTCCCTGTAAACCTCTGTCTTTTAATTTCTTTTACCCTAAAAAAACGTCTTTCATCACGGAAGCCCTACCTCCTTGTCACAGAAGTGTTTCGTAATTGACTGGCTCCTGTTTCTCTCGCTTCACAGCAGCGGCTGTTGCTGGTATTCTCTCTTTCTCTACATTACATAAACACACGCACACATCAGTATTTTCCGACTTTTCCCGCTTCACGATCACCTTTCGTTCTCGACAAATTATTTTGCGTGTGTTTAAAGGGGGTTTGCGCAAACGTGTGTGTTTGCGTGTGTGTATGCACATTGGTGTACACACGTGCAACACCTAATTCGCCCTTGCGAGCATCGTGAGAGCCTTTAAAAAATTATATTATTATTATTTTTCTCTTTTTGATTTGATTTCATTATTCTACATCCTGTGTGTTAGTGGTTTTGTACCTCCTGTGATTGTCCAGCTCCATAATTTCACGAAAGGAGCTGATTTTTTTTTTTTCCATCTAATCCCCCTCTCCCCTCCTCCTCTCTCCCCCCTCCCCTTTCTCCCTTCTTCTGCCACTAAAGTGTCTTGATATAAGCATTGTGTTTCTTTTTTTCCTTTTTTCTCTCTCCTATCTCCTTCCTCGGCACTCGTTTTGCAGGCGCCAATTGCGTAAAAACAAAATACACAAACAAAGCATCCAAACACTTTTTTGTCGTATTTTTCCTTCAGGAAGACAGCACAGAAACCTTTTTCTCTTACTCTCTGCTGAATCAACGATTCCTTTTTTTTTTTACTCTTCCTTTTTCTACCAACTGGGGGTTTCAAGAACCAAGCACACCTGTATCGCTCCTCCGCCTCTCTGTACTGAGCTTTCGTTGTGTGGTGCCTGTGCGTGCGAAGAGCGGTGTTCTTCATCTGTACTTCGTTTTCAAGGTGCATCTCGCAGTTCTGTGTATTGTTTCCGGTGTATCGTCTTCTTCTGTTTTTTTTTTTCTAAACTCTCCAACAGTATCTCTCGACTGTTAAACATCACGATAAAGACGAAGGGAAACAAGGCATCCGTAGCAGAAGTATTAGTGCTGCTCTAGGTGCAGATTGCGAGTCTTTCTCCCAAACAGTAAAAAAAAAAAACGGAAACCAGATACAATTTTTAGCTGTTGTTGTTGTTCTTGCTCTTCTCACACTTTCTCCTCTTGGCTTTCTTTATTCAAAATCATCCACACACAGGAGCAGTGTACTCGATCCCGTCGTTCGTGGGTGTATATATACACTTCTTCAAATACTTTTTGTTTTCACCTCTTCTAATTCCTAAGCTCCACAAATTGAATTGTCATTTTTTTGCTGCTTTTGCCGTTGTAGTTTCGAAAGCCTCTCTCCCAGAACAGCGTACCTTTATTTTTTATTTCTGCTGTTTTTATTTCTGCTGTTTTCGCCTCCTGAAATTCGTTTGTAATATATCTTTTCTCTTTGCTTGTTATCTATTCAAAAGCGCATCACTCTTTCTTTATTTATTTTTTCTATTTTTGTGTCTACGTAACTATCCGATCGTGGGCATCTTACTTGTTCTCCCTCTTTCTTTCAGAGCAGCTTTGCAGTATCTCCTAAACACGGAAAGGCGCTGCAAGAAGTGTGTACGCTGTCGACTTTGTCTCGTGTTTTTGCGCATGAGTTTCACGGCTCGCTACCTCCGACAGTAGCAGCACGCACGTACTTTACACTATCATTGCTTTCCTTTTCGAGTAGTCCCTTTTTCCTGTCTTCGACGCACACGAGTGAATACAAAGAAAAGAAAAAGATTTTGACCTTTTTTTTTCTGAATAAGGCTTTGCAGAAACTTACCTCCTTCTTTCTACTACAGAAATAAATACTTTGTGTTTTTTGTTTTTTTTACTGGGATAATACTTTGCTTTCTCTTATTCTTCAAAGCAATCCTACATCGTAGTACTGTCTTATTTGTTATTTTGCTTTTTTCTCTTTCGCGCACGCCAGTTTTTCGGTGGACCTCTGCGCTAAATCTAAAACTTCACTTTTCACTTTAACTGGTTCTTTTCATTTTTTTCTCTCTCTCTCTCTCTTTTGCTGCTGGCCAGAATCCTGTAGCGCTCTTTCCCCCTCTCTTTCTCTCTCTCTCTCTCTCCCCCTCTCAATTTCATATTAAAGGTACCGGTACGAGTCTAGGTATTAGTGCTGTTGTTTTTTTGTTTGTTTTTAGCTCAAGACATCTCCGTACCTCTTTGCTTTCCCTTTCAGTGTATAAAAGGTTTTTTTGTTTGTAAGCGAGCATCCATTTATCATTTCAATATCGTAACTGTTGTTGGTATTTTCCTAATACTTTCTGAAACGCTTAAAATTAAGACTACACGTATCTGTAGCAGCAGACTTTAACGCAGCCAGCAAACCTTTTGTTTTCAATCTCACGACGCAACACTCCATAAACTTTATTTTCCTGATTCTTTTACATTTTCTATTATTACCACTTCTGTGTGGTTGTCGGTGTTAGTTACCGAGTTTTTTTGTCTTTTGCCTCTCGTATTCTCTTTTTTTTTTTGGTTCTTGTCAATTGTCTCCATTGAACACAATCATTGTGTCTTCTTTCGACGTGTTTTCTGTCCTCTGAGCAGGGTGTTATTCTCTGAGCTCTGTAAACATCTACCTTTTTTTGATATTCTTATTTTAATTTTATACTTTTCCAGATACATCTAGTTTACCGTAGTTCTTTCCCTAAACCTCCACCTCTGTTGCGTGTCCTCGATTTATATTGTTCTCGTCACGTCCCATCTCCAAGTCCTAGAAGTCCATATTTATAAGCAAGCGAAACAGAGAGCTCATCTGACTTCTTAAATTGTGATCACGGTATCTCAGGTTGTTGTTGTTTTTTGCGTTGTCTTTTGTTCGAACCTTTCGTTGACAAACGCTGAATTCCGCCATCGAGCTAAAGCCGAAAAGAGTGCAAATTTTATTTTCGTTTCGTATGGAGAAGCAACAGATCGCCATGGACCAGTTTGGTGCGATGGAGGTTGCACCGCCGACCGCTTTTCACCTCTCCCTAACACCTGCGATGACGCCCGCAAAGGCGGCCGCACCAGCCGACATGAATGCATCACTGGCAGCCTCCACCTCTCAAGGGGAGTCGCGACTGACGTTCGGCACTGTCGGCATTCCCACCGGACAGCAATGCTCTGACGACCGCAACGAAGCCAGCGAAGGCACGCACCGTGTGCAGCTCGTGGTGTCCGCCTTCCCACCAGCAGTCATCAACGAGAAAAACGGATCGGAGAGTGATGTCGATGAGATCGAAGAGAGCATTGTCAACCACGAGGACTCCTTCTACGCCTCGCTCATCACGGCCCAACAGCTTCAACGGCAAAAGGAGGACAGCACCTCGTATTCAAGCAGCACACGTATCACAAGACGTGACAGTGGCAACGTCAGCTCCGATCACACCACCTCAACCAGTGGCGCACATCAGAGTAACGCGAAGGCTAGCGGTCCTCTACCACCGCGAAGGAGAAGCACACGGGCATCAGATGTCAGACAAGGTACGAGTCCCACTTCTCTCAACGCACCACAGACTCCGCACACGCTTCAGGGCTTAATCGCGTGGCGAAAGGAGCTCATCGAGACGCGCATGAAGGAGCACGCAGCACAGCAGCAGCAGCAGCAGCAGAACGCCCACAACTGGAGCACTGCCAGCCGCAGCCCAGGCAAGGCGAGTGGTGGATATTTAAATTGTGCGGCGGCGCTAGCTCCCCAGCTGCTGTCCCCTCTCCTCCCTCCCCTCAGGTCACGTGAAACGTCTTCGCAGTTTTCTTTGGCGCACTCTCCCATGGCACCAAGGGAGGAGAGGGGGATGTCCAATCAACCGCCTCCGCAGGTTCGCCCTCCGCAAGCCAACAGGAAGCCATGCGTGTGTCTCACCACGCCCTCTGAACCTCCGTCAAACCGTCTCCCAGCACTCCCTGAGCCAACTCCGCGTCCGTGCTCTGATTCGTCTGCACGCGCCTCTGCCTCCTCCTCCTCCTCTGCGATCTCGAGCCGCATCGTGGCTTTGTGGAGAGACGACGACCCAGCGCACAACCGGATAAGCGAGGTGTCGTACCTGCTGCTGTTGCATGAGAACGCGAGGCAGTCTCGCTTTGGTCGATGCTGGGTGATGCTTCTTCTCTTCCTTGTGCTGGTGATGTACTTCTACGCGCCTTTTTTTTCCGGCTCCACGTGGTGGATTTTGTAGCTGCGCCGATTATGATCTCTCTGAGCAGTGTGAAGCAGCCGAGAAGGGGAACGCAACGCACCGTGTAATTCATGATATTTTTACCAAGCAACTTGCGTTCTGTGTTTGTTTGTTTTGCAGCAGAAATATACCGACTGTTGCATGTTATCTATGGGTCCTTTTTCTTTTTTCTTTTTCTTCTTCCTCTTTTGCATTAACGGACAGCGTGAGCAATCTCTCCTGACTTGGCAAACAAGTGGGTCGTTTCTGTTTTCTCCTTATTGTTGTTGTTGTTGTTCCCTGCCTGTGGTGGAGCTGGATGCGATCAGTTTTTTCCTTTTCTGCGTCCCCATCTTTCGCATTGACCTACGCTGCAACCGAGACGCGCACAAATAGACAAACAGAGAAGAATCGTGTGAGTGCATTCGGTCTGTTTTCCATTTTTTTTTTAATTATTCTCTTTTGATCCCGACTTACCTAAATTGTGGTCCACTAAGCTAAAGTACTTGACCTCTATCCTCTTTTCCAGCCTCTTTTATGGTTATTCTCAATCAATATTTCTACTTGCGTTTCACTAGTGAACATTCTATCGAAAAAGTGATCTAATCCATGGTTATCGTGTGTGTATTGCTTACTTCCCTTGATGGTACGCACAGTTTTTTAACTACTCGCCAAGCCCTGCACGTTCGATGAAAATACATTGCTTGTCCACGTTAATATAAAAACAGGTTTAACTGGCCTCGTTTTCCTCTCTTCTTTCAGATCACAAATCAGTCCTTCCATTTGACTTTTTCTTCTAACTCAGAAAACGCTTTTCTGTTAAGGCTCGCATAAAAAGAAAACTTTATACTTCAACTCGCTGCTTCACATATTGTTTATCTAAAGATGTTCTGGGCGAGCAGGCATGGAGGAAACTACAATTTATGGGAAATGTGAAGATTATTACAGTGTGGCTCGTGAGGACAGACTTTCCAGGATGCGTTCTAATCCCGTCCACCTGATCGTAAATCACCCTTTCTTTTTTTCCCTTGTATCACAAAATTAACCTGAATGTCTTCGCCTACTCAGTCTTCTTGCTCTTTTCCCCTCTTTCGTCTTCTTCACGCATTTCAGATGCGAGAGAGATGCAGTCATAACCCCAAGCACATACATAGAAACCATCGATCAGCACCTCTTCTTCTCCTTTCTAGTATTGTTGTTAGATTTATTGTTTCCCGTCAATGCCTCAGCCGTCGCCACCTCCTGATGCACCCACATCGACAGAGCAGCTGGATTCGGAGGATGAACCCAGATGCGTCTCCTTCTCGGCGACAAACCCCTTCTTTCCACGCGTAACAGACCAGAGCACCACACAGGTCATCACCACGACCAGTCCTGATCAACCTGATGGTGCACACCAGGTGCCGCTTTACAGCCAAACAGCGTGGGTGTGTAACATGAGTCACGGCAAGCGTGCCCCCAACACACCTGCGAGATCCACCACAATAACCATCTTCCCCAACGCCCACACACAGGTTAAAAGCAACAACTCTCTCTCCTCCAGTAGCACCATCTCCAGTCACGAGGGCTCCTTCTACGCCTCCCTACGCGTTGAACGGAACGGCTATCAGGAGGAGCAGCAACAGCAACAGCCACCACACCGGCAACGTCAACGACAACGTGTGCAAGGGGCTCCAACGGCTTCTTCGACGTCAGCGCACATTGCCGGGTCAGACCACACCTCCGAGGCGTCCTTCCAAGCCGATATCATCAACTTCGGCTTCACGTCCTCCTCCGCGTCTCCCACCAGCTGCGTCGTCAATGGACAGGCCTGGTCGATCTCCACCGGTCACACGCCGTCCTCGCCCTTCACCCCCTTCTCCCCCACAGCAGCACCAGGCCAAGCCGCGTCAGCTCAACAGCAGCAACGGCTGCCAGCCTACCGCTCCTTCCGCCCCTCTAGGCTGGTGCCGTCCAACGCGCACAGGCAATCTTCCCTCACCCCATCCATGCAGTCCACCACCTCCTACGAGAGCCACACGAGTTGTCGCAGCACCAAGTCGGCCTCGTCCAGCTGCCCCCGCACCCCGCAGGAGTTCATGGTCTGGCGGAAGGAGTTGGTGGAGGCCCGCACGGCCTCAGAGAGCATGCGGACACGTACAGAAGATTGCAGCTCTTGTACAACGGAGCCCGCAAGCAACGTGCATGGGCGAGGTCGTCGATCGGGGCCGTTGCACATAGATGCAGATAGCCGCCGAGCGTCTCGCAGCTGCACGGGTGGGGCACAGGAGTTCTCTTTCCTGCCTCCACCGATGGCCGCGCCGGGCGACGTGACTCAGCGCTCGCGCTCGCCGCTCTCCGCCACCACCACACCGCGGCCGCCGTATCATCCTCCACAGCATCATCGCCATCACGTCCCACCCTCCCCTCATGCCGGTCTCGTACACCCGGTGAACGTCTTTGCGCAGTCGGCCACTACGCCGTTCGAATGCGAGCGACGCCTATTGAGGCCTCCGCTGCGGTTGCGCGTCGGCAACTCCCCGCAGCTGTCTCGCCGCTCTTCGTTTTCGAACGCATCGTCCACTGCTGGCGCAGAGACGCCGTTCGCGCGGCCGAGGGCTGCCCATCGCACCATAGATGGGCGAGATGGGCGGACTCCAGTGGCTGTGGTGCCTCGACAGCGCGATGCTTGGACTCTGTATGAGCAGGCAGCATTGGCGGTGCTGGTGTGTGGGGTGGTGCTGTACGTGCTTAACCGATACCTCT
Organism: Crithidia brevicula; assembly: GCA_030849845.1. Classification (NCBI taxonomy): domain Eukaryota; phylum Euglenozoa; class Kinetoplastea; order Trypanosomatida; family Trypanosomatidae; genus Crithidia; species Crithidia brevicula. The sequence goes on along the minus strand of JASAOD010001838.1, from coordinate 14,522 downwards.
TCATCGACATTACGTCCTTCCTTCATTGATGGTGAGAGGTGGGATGTCAGCGACTACAAGAGGACAAGGTGGCGGGCGAGGATCCGGAGTCATCTTGGGAGAGTCTTTAGTGTCGATGTTGTTGTTGTTTTGTTTTGAGACCGGCATTCTGAAACGGCGTCGGTACTTTTGGGCTCTTCTTACTCTGATAAACCTTTGTCTCACTTTCTTCTCTATTACTGAATTGTCATTTTTTTTTTTTCATTCTCTGCGATTTTCGCTTGTTTACATCCGCGCCTCAAAATCAAGACACGACCTTTTTTGTTAGCTGTCATTTCTTTTTTTCTCTCACATACATTCTCTCCTTACGAGGGTTTATCTTGGCTTTTTTGTTTGCTTGTTTGTTTTCTCCTACGCACTTCTAAACAACCCTTCAGGTGACCCTCTGTCTCCTCTAAATAAAAAAGGTTTTCGTTTGTCTCTTCTCTTGTATATGCATCCCTCTCAGTGTCACTACTTTTTCTTGTGTTCCCCATTTTATTTATCTCTTTCGTTTTATTAACATTTAACACGAGGTCTTGCGAGTCTGTCAGTCACACCCTAATTCGTTCTTTTTTTCTTTTGACGATGGCAGAAAAACAAAAGATGCACTGCTCTTCTCTTCTCTTAACAAAATGAAGATTGAAGATGTTTTTTCTGCTACGTCTCATTCGGTGAACGCAGTGGATCTCCAGCACACCCTTGCTTCCATTGATTCAGACAAAGGACAACCGTCATGGAGAGTCAAGTGTAGCACGTACTCTTTTATTTTTGTTTTTTTGTCGCATAAAATACGGTGAAATCTTTTAAGCAGACGTATCCATTACATGCAACTGCGATGTGGGTGTAATGTCAACTAAGATCCAGGCTTTACGAAGTATATAGGCCGTTTTTGTGTTTATCTTCCTCTTATTCTTTTATTTTCTTTTACGTGGCCGCTTTTTTACTGCTTTTGAATGAAGAGCAGAAAGAAATATAGAACATCATTCCTAGATGCTAGGTGCCTAAAAAGAAAAAGGGCGACCATTTACGCCTCTGTTGCTGCTATGCACGTTGGGTTCTGAAAGGGCACATCACTATGTGTGTATTGCTTTATCTCTCGCTCGCTCGCTCGAGGAATGTAGCACGACAACGCTTCTTTTCCAATTTCCAAGAAGAAGCATCTCATAGGTTTTCTTTTTCTACAACCCACGCAGACTGCTTCTCAAGGTCAAACACGCTCTTTATCCACCTAAACACACCCTCTCTCTATCCCTCCCGTTGCTTCTGATCCTCTTTGTTACCCTCATCATCTGCAACATCGCAACAGCATGCGTGCGGACCCCACTACCCCAAGCCGCTCTGCCTCCAATTCATCTCTTGAATTATTTTTGAAGCGTTGTTATTCTCTTCTCCTTGTAGGGTGGCCTCTCATTGCACATCGAGGACGACCCCTCAGAACTACCTTTGATTGAGCACCCCCTCTAATCTATTTATTTTTAAAATCCTTGTTTTTTTTTTTTCATTGATTTATTGTCTTTTCTCTCGTGGTTCGTTGCCCGTGTGCCACAGTCTATACGTAAATCAAAAAGTGTTACTTTAGTAGGAAAACTTGGTTGTATATATATATACTCCTTTATATATATTTGTTTTCGTAATTGCTCGTTTTTTGTTTTCTATTATTATTGACTCGTCTTGCTACGTGAGCTCTATAGGTAGGAGTGTTGTGCATTGAAGCGTTGCCACGCCGCATTTTTTTTCTTCTTCTTCGAAAAGAATCTTTCTTTCGAAGAGCGCTACTGTTAGACAACGTTATTCAATCACGCTGAAGAAAAATCAAAGTGAAGTAATACAAGTTTAATCTTCTCTTCTCAATAAATTTCTGACCGCTTGTTCCCTTTCCAAGCGCTTATTAGTACAGCTTATGATTTGTATACCACAGCAGTACTCTCCCCTAGTGCAATACTATTTGATCCTACACATAAGTCACCGCAGTGAACAATACTCGTAGACGTCGCCATCAGTGAGACTTTTTTTTCCTCCTCTTCTTCTCGATACAAATAAATATAAAACCGACAGTACATTATTATTATTATTTTTACGTGGTTGTTGTTGCGCCTGTACTGGATCAGCTATTCACACGTAGCCAATCTCGTACACAAATACACGCCATTTCGCTCTCTTCCTTGAGGTAAGAAAATAGAACAAACGAGCGTCAACTATTATTGATCCTTATTTATTTGTTTTACCCCTTTCTTGTTGAATAACCCCTTCCTTCTTTGATTTATTGATAATTATTCTTCCGCTTCTTTATTTGTTGTTTTTGTGTGTTTCTTATCAGCGCTTGTGTTAACCCTCTTTGTCTATCCCTAGAAGCCCTCAGAACGAAAGAGAACGTTCTCTCTAAGCTCTACCATTATCCTAGTATTCATCTGCAGCACGTAACGCTAAGACGTATTTTCCACAAAAAAAAAAAAAAACGAATTCAACAACGAGACCTCAGCCCTTTTTTTTCCCCACTTCTAAGATTGCGCTCGACAGCATCTTATCTGTTTTTTTTTTTCTGCTTTCTTTCTATTTTGCATCTGAATCCTACCTTTAATATATTTTCCTTCATACATTTGCTTGACCCGCAGTTGTCAGGCTTTGTGCCCCGAACGAACAAAGACCTATAGCTATCTTATTTTCCTCTTTTCTTTTTCTTTTTTATATCTAGACTGCTGTGGTTGCCATAAACATTGTGCCTTGCCATTGTTGTTGTTCTGAAAGCGTTATTCGTTAAAGAATTTTTTTTGATAGACTTGGTAAAGCACTTTCGGTCGCTTTTTTTTTTTTTCAATCTGCCAGCGTTTCTCTTGTCTTTCTTTCTCCCGTTTTAAAAAAAAATAATCTTTTTGGGGGAGTAGACACCATTTTTCCATCATTTCTGCTCCTCTTTCAATAAACTTATTTCTTTCGCATCACTCAGTCAGAGCGCCCTCCTTCTTTTTTTTCTGCCTCTCCTGACTGTTGACAGCCCAGCAAAGCACGCAAGAAACGCGCTGAGCTGCTGTTGCTGTCATCGTTCCTTGTCATTGTGTAGCACCGGAGTGCACGCTTATCAAATCCCCTCGAGAGCTCAACACAGCCTGCTCTCTCTCACCCTCTCTGTATTCTCGACAGCGTCCTCGACAACTTTTATTTATTTAATTTTCCCTCAATTGTGTTTCCTGCACGGCAACCTCTTGTGTGGACGCCTGCGATATTTCACCGTCCTCACCCGAACGCGTCTGGGAAAAGGGGGTTGAGCGCATCAAAGCCTTTTGTTTCGCCAAACTTCTGCGTGACACATGTCCGTCACCACAATGGCGCAGCACAGTGCCGGTGCCAACCCTCTCGGCTACGCCTCAGACGCCACGGGATCGGCCTCCTCCGTAGACGACATCCCCGCCATGAAGCAGGCGACACAATCTTACCGGTCCACCACATACACCCCACCGGGGCGGTGTGCCACGTTGGGCCCCGAGAGCGTCTCGCACCCGCTCCTCCCCTCACCGACTCCTGAGGCCACCACCGAAGACGACGACGACGCACACTCCGCCATGGCGGAAGAGGACGTCTGCTACGACGAAGATGAGCGCCCGCTGCCACGCTCCGTGACCCACACGCTGCCCTCCCTGGCAGGGGTTGGGCCCACGCTCTCCTCTTCTCTTATTTCCTCCCACGAAGCGTCCTTCTGCAACAGCCTCATAGTCAGCCAAGGCGTAGAGGCGGAAGCGGCACAGATGTCCTTCGCGCACCCCCCACACATCTCACAATCAACCCACAAAGGCAGTCTCATGACGGAGGGATCGATGCTGTCGGAAGCGGATCCACACAGCGGGGCCGTGGCAGCCGCCATGGAAGACGGCGCTGCAGCTTCGTCTGCCCGCCCCGCCCACGCAGCGTCTCCGTTGCACCTCACCAGCAGCAGACCAGACAGCTTCTCTGCCCACTCCCCCACCGGAGCTCGTCCACGCCACAGCAGCCTCGCCTCCCCCGCCGGGGATGTACGCACGCTGCACGACCTCATCCTCTGGCGCGCACACCTCTCCGACTCCCAGCGGTCCAGCGAGACGAGCCACGACCACGGTGGCGCGAGCCCCGTGTGCCAGTCAGTCCCGCAGCCACAGCCGATGCTGATGAAAGGCATCGACGCGAACATCGCCGGCAACTTCCCGTCCTCCACGCCGGTGACCCCCGGACTGTGGCAGCCACCGCCTCCCACGCCCACGCATTTGCAGGCCCCGCCCTCTCTGCCCTCACTGACGGATCAGTCGTACCTCGCGCCGTTGAGTGTGACGGCACAGCCCCACGGCAGCCGCGACAACCTTTCTCCCCGATCGCACCAGGTCAGTCCAGTCTCCGCCTATCCGCCACCTGCGCCGTCCTCGCCACGCGACCTCCTCAGCAGCCGCGTCAGCAAGTCCGAGCTGGGCGACTCGTTGGCCTCCTCGTCGACGGCGACGTCCCACATCACAAGCCCGTCCGGGGTAGGCCCCCTGCACCACGCGACCACCTCCCCTTATGACTCAAAGCCGAGGACGGAGCGGGAGGGCCACTTTCTCCACAGCAACGTGTCCAGCCCCGTGCTGTGCACTCCAGCAACGGCCCGTGCAACCACCGTGTTGGACACTCGTCACGTCACGCCTGAGATGTCGGTGAACGTGCAGCACCGCGGCCCGCAGCACGCCCATCACCATCCGCACAGGGATCTACGAGGGAGTTCGAGTGGCACGGGCAGCCGCCCAGCTTCCTCCCCACTCGTCTCCTCGCCCGCGCTGAGCGAGGCGTGGGGTATCGAAGACCACGCCCCACCCCACACCCGCAGCGCAGGTTTCAGCTGCCTCTCCGTGGCCTCACCGACGGGGCCCTCCATCACCAGTCGCAGCAGCGAGGCCTCCACCTCGCCCCGCAACAGGCTGCCCAGCCTCTTCCCCCTTCACACCACGCAAGACATCGTCAACAGTAGTCTTGCAGGCCCGACCCGCGGCAGTCCGTCGAGCACGGCGGCGGCGGCGCACCCACACCGCACGCATTCGTCTGTGTTGACAACGCCGTGTCAGCCGAACCAGCGGGCCGCACACGAGACAGCCACGAAGTGGCGCGGGCTGAAGGCGCCGGAGGAGTACCCGGCCTTCGCCACGCCGGTGGATGACGACACGAATAAGGCGGTGGTAGCGTTCGTGACGGGCCTGCTTCTCCTCTTCTGTCTCGGCTTCATATTTGCCATGTAGAGTGGCGACGAAGAGGTGCCCTCATGTTTGTTGTTGTTGTTGTTGTTATCGGTGATGATCTTACCTGAAGCTCTACCAGCTGTCAGAAACAAGAATTAAATAAATATAAAATGTCTTTTTCCAAGTCTTCTCTTGTGGTATTGTAGTACTGTTTGCGTAGCGAACGCATCGATGAACACGTTCCTGTTGCGATGCGTTGCTCAATTTCCAATACAGCTTGTCTGTTCATGTATGTGACGAATTCTTTTTGTCTTATTGTTTATGTTTTAATTCCTCCTGCAGCAGCGGCTTCACGCTTGCATGTTTGTTGGTGTCTCCTTTGATTTCGGTGCAATGCCTTCTCTTCCTCTCCCAATTGTATCTTTACCTCATTAAGTACCAAGCTTCAAAACTATTGTTTGAGCGTGCTGACCTTTTCTTTTTTTTTTTTTACTTGTTTGTTTGTTTAATTTTGTACGTTACGCGTTTCTCTCATCTGAGTGCAGCCACAGCTTCACAGCTTACGAATACTCTTAGCGCTATTGCCGCCCTGTTTGTCTGCGTTTTTTTTTTTTTTTCGGTTGTTTTTCTGTTTGTGTCTTTCTATTATGCACGGCATGTATTTTCCAGACTGTTTATTCACAGATGGTCAAGACCTCTCTTTCTATTATTATTGCATTCTGGTACTGCCAGCTAACATGGAGCTCGTGGGCATTTCTCTTATTACGGTCTGCGCATGCACTCATCTCTTGCGGCACCAAAAAAAAATAAAAACTTCACACTTGCATCTATCACCCTAATAAGCTTTTGAAAAAAATGTAAATTGAAACCAAAACCCACTGTTGCCTTGGTGGTGACCCCTTCAACAACTACGTCTTTATATACGCTACTGTTGTTAATCGCTTAATTGAAATAGATCGAAAACGTTACACAGTAACAAAACAAAAGATGAAAAGGTGTCGCTGATGCACGAAAACGAAAAATTTTTGCCTTTTTTTTTCTCCTATCTTGATGGAGTCATCTCCTTTCATTGTCAATGACCACGGAGATAACCGTTCTACACCCATTCCTTCCCTCTCGCTCGCCACTTCTGTTTTTCTTGTCTATTGCTGCTGTGCTACTTCCTGCCGGCGCTCGATCATGATCATTCCGTTATGTGTTCTCTCTCTCTCTCCTCTTTTGTGTGTATTTTGCCCCCTTTTGCGGCTTATTCCACAATCCTTGTCACCTCTATCATACGGTTGAAAGTCACAAGTACACAACAAACCTGTTAAAAGGAATATATTTTTACTCCTGAGAAGTGCTACGTCTTTCATATACACACTTTCAAGCGCGTGCGCGAACTCTCCGTTGAATAACTGACGCATCGCCTCTATCACAGGAATCGTAAGTAATTATTTTATCTTTCTATTTTTATTTTATTTATAGAATCTTTACGCGCAGCTGCAGTGCCTCTCGCGGTGGAAGGAAAGAGAAAAAAAAAAAGAATAACAGCATAAAACATCTCTCAGCACCAAATTGAACGAGTGTAGGCGATATCCACAGCTTTTCACCTATCGGCTCCTTTTGAAAGCGAGTTTGGATCTGTCTGAAATTGCCGTATTTTTTTTTTTGCTTACTGCTCTTGTTTTTTTTTTTTTCGTGCACCAGTAGTCACTTTGTTTTTCTTTTGGGCTCAAATTTGCTCTTGTGTGTATTGTGGCTCGGTAGACGGTGAAAGGCACATTTTCACTGGCACAAATTCTCCCCTTCTTCGTTTGTGTGTGTTTATTCTTCATTCTATTGTACATAGCACTCTTCCAATTGACCGTCTATTCTTTATTTATCTATTTTTTTTTCCTGGGCTTCCACAGCTCTCCTTTCTTTTGTAGTAACTTTTTTGTTTGTTTCTTTGGAAGATTGTCCCAACTCCGTGTCGCCGACTGCTCACAGAGGTAAAGACTGCTGTCCCCACATTCTCTTCTGGAACATTCTCTCTCTTTGGTATTTTTCGTCCGTTCCGTTAATTACCTTCCTCTATTATTATTATTTTCTGAATACCACTTGTAGAGTGCTCTTTGAGCTTTTCTGTAGTGGGACGCTTCCTTTTCTTTTTTCTTTAGTTTTTCACTCGCTTCACATTCGTTTTGACTGTATAATATAATTTGAGCAACCTTATATCTGCGTGCGGCGCTCTTCTCGATCTATCTCGTCACCTCTTTGCCATCTTGTTTACGGAACTACATTTGTTGGTGTTCTTATTGTTGCTGTTGTCTCTTGCCAAGCGTCAGCACCAGTAACTGAGCACTCAACAGTAGAATCATATATTAAAAGTAAAATACACAGGAACGTGAGTAGTGTAGTTCGACGCCGGTCAGGGAACAACATGGCAAACCTTTTCCTCCTCTCGTCGCGTGGTTGGAGAGCGGTACTGCTCTGTCTTCTTGTCTGCCTCTGCGTCCTGCCCTTCACCGCTGATGCCTCGACGGCACTCCACGCACACCACACAGGCGACGACAAACTTCCAGGTTGTGGCCACGACCACGTCGCTGCCGAGGAAGAAGGCCAACCCGTGACGTACGTCCGCTTCGGCACAGTGACGCGCCCGTCGTCCAGTCCTGTGCAGCCCCCTTCTCCTCCTCCTCCTCCTCCTCCTCCCGCGTCAGCGAGTACGGAGGCTTCGTCGCCCAAATTAACGCGCCACATCATCGAGGTGCAGGCGGCGACTTCGTCAAGTGACTCCGCGGCAGGCTGGTCGCCCATCCGCATTGCCGTCTTCACGCCAGACCTGGAAGATGCGTCGCGGTACTGCACGGCGGTGGGGCAGTACCGCCCCGACTCCTACGGCAACTCCATCGAGTGCACGAGCACAGCAGACATCCTTACCGAGGCCAAGAAATCGGTGCTGATGAACTTCGTGCTGCCCGAGGCAGTGAAGGCGCACACGGCGAAGCTGCTGGTGCGTCCCGTCGCGCAGGACAGCACCATCGTAGTCAGCTCCATGCCCGGCCGGAACTGCGGCGCCTTCACCGTCCCTGAGGCCCACAAGACCGCCGGCGTGGCGGATGCTGACTTCGTCGTGTACGTCGCCGCAGGCCCTACGTCGACTCCGACCAGCTTCATTGCGTGGGCCGTGACGTGTCAGTACTTCCCTAACGAGGTGCGCCACCCTGCCGTGGGCGTCATCTACTTCAACCCACGCTACCTCCCCGAGTCGGTGGATGAGACGGACCAGGAGCTCAGCCTCTACGGCGGCGATGCGTTTGGCTCAGCCAACCAGCTCCGCCGCACCGCCATCCATGAGCTCCTGCACGCTCTGGGCTTCACTTACACCGTCTTTAACGCCCGAGGCGTGTTTGCGACTGTACCCTCCCTGCGGGGGAAGTCGAACGTGCCGGTGCTGAACGGGACGGCGGTGCGTGCGGCTGCCAAGCTACACTTTGGGTTACGTGACAGCGATCTCTTTTATGGCCTGGAGCTGGAAGACGAGGGTGCCGCTGGGACGACGCGCTCGCACTGGAAGCGGCGCTCCTCCAAGGATGAGCTCATGGCAGCGGTGATCAACCTCGCTCGATATTCCAGCATGAGTCTTGCCGCGATGGAGGACCTGGGCTTCTACAAGGCAAACTACACCGCAGCGGAGCCCGTGGCGTATGGCCGCAATNCTGACCTACTACTCCTCCTCGCTGCCCAGCTATGAGCAGTACTTCACAAACCAGCCAACCTACGGTGGCGCGCTGCCCTACATGGATTACTGCCCCGTCATTCAGCCTCTGTCTAACGGGGCGTGCAACGCAGGTAGCGCACTGGTCATCCCAGGCAGCCTCACCACATCCAGCTCGCGCTGCTTCGACGCGTCGAACCTGATCGTCACGACCACCTACGCCACCGTCAACGCCATCTGCGCTCAGGTGCACTGCAACAGTGCGGCGGGCACCTACGAAGTGTTGGTGAGTGGCGGCGCCGCCTGGCTGTCGTGCGGCACCGGCGGGGAGGGCTATACCGTCTCTCCGGCCTCCGCCAGCGCCAACACCTTCGCGTCGGGCGGCACCATCGCCTGTCCGCGTTACGAGGACGTGTGCTACGCCAATGCCGATGCCTACGCGGCAGTGCCGCCTATAGTCACCACCACCACCACCACGACGGCGAGTCCAAGTGGGGCGTCGCACGTCTCGCCGCGCGTGTGGACGGCATTGATGGTGCTTGTAACGCTGTGCCTCTGCACCATCGGCTGGTAGAGGGCACTGAGGTGGGAGGTGCTCGGCAGAGAGATGTGCCTGCGCTTTGACGAGATCCGCACCTAAATGGAGGGCTAGGAGTATGTTAGGGACACTCCACGCCTCCACCGCCCTCACTTTGGCACGATCGAGTGAATGTTTCACGCGCTTTCTGCGCTGATCTAAAGTAAGGTGAAGAGGAGCTGATCAACAGCAACAACAACGTCTCAAAAGAGCGGAGGTGTTTGCTCCTTTCTTGTGGCTTAGCCCATCTCAAAAGGTGTCCGTGTGTGGGAGCCTTTCCTTTCAGCGGCTTTCCCTTCTGATGGTTTGTGCTTGTGTCGTTGTGTCAGTTATGAATGCTGCGTTGCGTGACCGCTTGATTAGCTTCGTTTGCTTCCTCTTCTTTGTTTTTCTTTTTTCTCCTTCTTCTTTGAGCATCATCCTCCAACGCGCTGACATCACGCTCACAGGGCTCAGTCTCCTATGTGTTCCCTCTATCTCTCTATCTCCATGGACTTTTGCCGGTGAACTATCCATACTGTTTACCGTATTCGTCGAAAATTGAAAAGGGAAGACATTAAAGAGGGAAAGGATCCTGTCTTCGCCTGGGAGGCACCCGGCGTGCTTTGGCACGTCCGTTTTATTTTTTTTTTCTCGCTCGTGAATGTATGCTTTTATTGTTTTCGTATATAACTCTTTGAATTCCCCGATGTATAAATAACAAAGGTCTTGGATCGTGTTTTCTGAGGATTCATGTCTGCAAGATATTGTGGTTAACGTTTTGAATTTTATTTTCTTTCTAATTATATTTCTGGTTCGTTTGTTTGTTTGTTTGTTTCCCTCTCGATTTTTCTGTGAGTTCAGGCTCCTTTTCATTGCTGTCGTCCGCGGGGTTATCTCCCTCTAGCCCTTCCCTTTCCCCTGATCTCTCCAAGCAGCAGGCAAAGATACCCGCGCTGCACACGTTGTTCTGTCTAACTCTCACATGAGGTATACCTATATACATCTATATATTCATATTAGACTCGGAACGCGGCGGGCGGAAGAGGGAGAAGAAAAAGAGGCTGTGGAACGCCGTCTGCAGAACAGGTGAACACGTTAGCAGCAGAGAGGAAGGAAAACAAAAAGAGCCTATCGCGTCTGTGTGTTTGCTAGATTTTTCTTTTCTCTCTTTTCTTTTCTTTTTTTTCTTCTGATGCGGCTTTGTAGTTTAAATTTGAAAAAGTGTGTTTCTCACTTACTTGTCTTGGGTTTCCCCCTTCTCTCACTACCCGCGCTTCTTTCTCAATCGTGTCTCACGCACCCTTCTCTCGCCTCTTCTTCTTTTTTTTTTTCCACAGCCTAAACTCGTTTCTTTGGAGAGTATTGGTGTGAATTCCTTTATTTTTGTTTTTCTTGTTAGTTAGGAGAAGACTGACTGCCACATAACAAACCTCCAAGCGTATAAAGCGTTTATCTTTTTTTTCTCGAAGATGATCGCGTAACGTCTTCTATTGGCGGAATGCAAAGCACGCTTGAAGACCTCCAGTGTCTTTGTATGATAAGTATACTTACGTCGCCTTTGGCAGCCGTGTGTGCTCATGGGCCGAAGTGATCGCAGTGCGAATCTGTCTACAAATGCGCGGACTTCCGACGTCGTATTAAAGCGCAATGTGTGTATCTGCGCGTCTGTGTGTTTGTGTGTATTTGCCTTCCGTGGTGGGAAGGGGCAAATCCCGCACGCCAGAATAAAACACCTGGCTAGAGGGCCTCACTGTGATGTCTTTTTTTTTTCCTGTTGTCGGGTTTTGTTTTGTTTTCGTTTTCGGCTTTAATACGAACTCATCCCACTTATTCTCCTCGTCTCCTTATTCGTTAAGCTTCTGTATCTTTGTTTGTTGTCCATCAGCTTCATAGCGGTCTGTTAACACCCACAAATACCGAGAACCTTCACATTGCTTATGTATTCACATCACATCTTTTAAAGTCACGTCTTAATCACTGATTCCTCCTGCGGAACTCTAGGTTCTTCTTTTAGTTTTTTCTGTGGCGCTCCATTCATGTAATTATAACTGTTTATATTCACTTTCCGGAACTCATTTCTTACCTGTGGCAATCAGCTTCCTGTCTCTTCTCTACATCTTCTACTTCTTTCAACAAGCCTCATTGACTTTTTTTTCTGCCACTCTCACCGATAAAGCTCAACGTCCGGGAACAACAGAAGCAGTACTACCCTTAGTTCATCCGTCATGACTGGTAAAATGATGGCGCTCCGTTTTCTCCAGTCGCACAATCCTATCCTTGTTACACTCACCTTGCTCCTCCTTCTGCTCTTGGGTGGTGATGCACGTGTAGACGCTCACCGCTGCGGCTTCGATGAGTTGGAGGCTCGCACACGGAGCACACGCGTCATCGGCATCAGCCGCGTGGTGACGCCCGACGCACCTCAGCGCAGCATCGACGCAGTGGCCACGCCCACCGCGGACAGTACTGGAGAATGGCTGCCCCTCCGCATTCGTGTCTTCACCGAGGATATGGATGACAGCAGTCGCTTCTGCACTCGCGTCGCGCAGAGCCGACCAGGTTTCCAAGGCCACAACATCACGTGCACCAGCGCCGATATCCTCACAGATGCACGCAAGGAGGTCCTACAGAAGCTCCTCATCCCCTCCGCCATTCAGCTGCACGAGGACCGCCTCAACGTGCAGCGCGTGGACGGCAACATCGTCGTCGACAAAGCCTCCATCACCAGCGACTCCATCTGCGGGCAGTTCACCATCCCATCCTCCCACACCACCACCGGTGTGAGCGATGCCGACTTCGTGCTGTACATGTCCGCCGGTCCCACCAGCGGCAACACCATCGCGTGGGCCACCACATGCCAGTACTTCGAGGACAGCGGCAGGCCATCCGTCGGTGTGTCCAACGTGTCCCCCAAGTACATCTCCGCTGACCCGCAGACGGTGCGCGTCATCGCACACGAGCTGCTGCACGCACTCGGCTTCAGCATCACCCTTTTCAATCAGCAGAAAATGTACTCCACGGCGAGCCTCCGCGGCAAGGGTTCCTCCCCAGTGCTGACGTCCGCCAACGTGGTGGCCAAGGCACAGGAGCAGTACGGCTGCACCACGCAGACCTTCATGGAGCTGGAGGACGAGGGTGGTGCCGGCACCGCCTACTCGCACTGGAAGCGGCGCAGCGCCAAGGACGAGCTCATGGCGGGCATCAGCGGTGTCGGCCACTACACCGCGCTCACCATCGCCGCCATGGAGGACATGGGCTTCTACAAGGGCAACTACGCCAACGCCGAGCCCATGTCGTACGGTCAGAACGCAGGCTGCGCACTCACCACGTCCAAGTGCGTCATCAACGGTGTGTCGCAGTTCACGGAGATGTTTTGCGATTCAACTACGGATACATGGAGCTGCACGTCGGATCGCACGGCGCTCGGCAGGTGTTCCACAGAGCAGTATACCCCTTCCCTTCCATCCTACCTTCAGTACTTCTCGGATCCGGCAAAAGGTGGTAGCGATCCGCTGATGGACTACTGTCCTTTTGTGCAAGACTACACAAACACAAACTGCATAAAAGACGCAGGTTTCCTTATAGGCGGTGTGTATGGAGTCTTTTCACGCTGCCTCGATGTTGCTGATGGCGTAAAGGTGAGCGGCAAAACGAATCAGCAGCACGGCATCTGTGCGGACGTGCAGTGTGATGCCTCGACCTACAGCGTGAAGGTGTCCGGTGCCTCCACCTACACCACCTGCACTCCCGGCGCCACCTTGGCACTCTCCAGCCTCAGCTCAAGGTTCTCCAGCGGCACCCTAACGTGTCCAGGCTTTAGGGACGTGTGCGCGCAAGACACGGATGTAACACAGTACCAGCAGTACCGTGAACTACTTGGCGACACTACCGCAAAGCTGCATTCTCGTGTCCTCAGTGTGCTGGTGAGTTTGTTGCTAGTGTGGGTGGTCCTCTAGCAGGCGTGTAGAATCGTCCCAAGGCTATCCGGAATGGCGGACTGGCAAACGGTTTTGAGATTTGGCGCCACATCGAAACGTGCAGGGGTAGCCCGAGCGCAGAGCTCACACACGCACACACACACACACAAACGCATCCTCTCGTTTGCCTGCAGGACTTTGGTTCGGTGATTGCGTCTCTTCTAGCGATCTTAGCCTGCTTCGTTGGTCGCTCGCTTTGCTGCGGTTATCCTCTGCAGAGGGAGCGACAGTAAATCACAAGAATACGTAAGTTTCAAACCCCGCCTTCCACATGCGTAGTTGATGTCTTTCCATGTAACGTTTTAAACTCGCCCAGAGAATTCTGAGGCGAGAATGTGTTGCCATGCTTTCCTATTCCGCATCGTGTCTTAATACCTTCCCAGAAGAAGCATCTTTAGCATTTACTGCGCGTACTTTCTTTGCTTATTTTTGATAGCGGTGTTACCTCCGTCAACACAAATTTGAGAACATTGGCTCCCTACTGCCACCCCTGGGTCTCCCACTGGAGAGTGGCAGACACCAATGACCTCACCAAGTCCACTTTTTGTACCGAATATTATCGACTTGGGAAAAGCCTTTAAAACGCACGAAAATTTCTCTATCTAACAAGATAGCCTTGAATCCACGCAGCCCATACATAACCACCATTTTTTGTTTCTTCTCTCCTTTCCATCATTCATTCTTTTTGTTTATTTATCCAACTCCGTGGTGCATAATAAGTAAACCCACACCACCTAACAACCTCCTCACACCAACACCCCCGCACTCTTGCCTCCCTCAATCGCGTTTCCGTCCTCCCTTCGTTACACTCCCGGCGCATCTGATCCTCCTTGAATTCCCCACACACCCGACACTTCAGTGCTGCATCATGAGCCCCTTTTCCTCGCGCCGTCGCTCCTTCTACCGAGGCTGGGAACTGCCCCTTGCCTTGGTGGCGCTCCTCATCGCCGTCACCGTCACGGCCAGCGGCGACCCTAAGACCGATTCGGTGCCACCCAACGCGCACCGCTGCGGCTTCGATGAGTTGGAGGCTCGCACACGAGGCACACGCGTCATCGGCATCAGCCGCGTGGTGAAGCCCGACGCACCTCAGCGCAGCATCGACGCAGTGG
>JASAOD010001837.1:0-42511 GCA_030849845.1 Crithidia brevicula | reverse complement strand
GTAACACGCTCTCATGCGTCCCAATAAAATCTTCCGAATAACTCTCATTCCTGATAAAGAAGAAGCTGGTAAATGCTCCACGAGGGGTAACCACGGCGTACCTGAGCCTCCTACACGTGCGCAAGACATCGACGCTTCGCACGTCGCACCTCCTCGCTTCAAGTGACGTGAGACGCGGTACATTAGCCAGCCCGGAGAGAGGGTTTGTAAATTAAGGTTTTCCGAAACATCGACGTGAGTGAGTTGGGCACACTCATAGAGTCCGCTGACGTCCTGCAGATCACAGCCGCGTGTTACAAGTACTTGGAGGCATCGTGAGGTACTGAGACCTGACGGACTCCGCAAATTCCTGTTTAAGCTGACGCTGAGAGATGGGAGAAGCGGGCATCTGTTCAGGTCTTTTAATCTCTCTAGGTCGCACCTGATTACCTCCACTGTTGTTACATTCAACACTGCAGAGAGAGAGGAAAGGTTCCTCAGCTCTAAGCAGCTCTTTATGGAGAGACTGGTGAGGCATATGCTGCTCTTCAAGTGGGCCACCGAGCACAGTTTACAGTTGAAAAAAAGTAAGCGCCGCAGCTGTTTCGCCTCAACGAGCGCAGAGAGGTAGCGAATATCGGTAAAACCCAAAAGACTCAGACCACTGGGAAGCGCCAGTGAGGCCATCCGCAGGGCTTGAACCACGGCATCAGCTCCGCGCATACCTTCATCAGCATTCCCGAAACATATAGACAGTTCTGTCAGGTGCGGGAAACTTGACAGCGCACAGAGGAAAGTGCCGCACCGTCCATCGCACATTTGTGCGGGGCCACGCTTGCACACCGTCTCGAAGAGGAATTGAACTTGCATTGTTATGACCTGACGCCTTAGCCTGTCGTTGAGGAGCGTCAGTAAATTGCTGTGCGCGTTGGTGGTCATGAGGTCCAGTGGCAATCCGCAGCGCTCCGCCCACCACAGTGTATGCACCAGATGAAACGACAACGTCACTGCTTCGCTCCCATCGAGAAACCAACGCAAGTCATGCTGGCTTACTCGCACTCCACTGAGCCGATAACCCGAAATCAGAGGCTCTTCAAGTTCCTCTGCATCGAGTCTCATCTGCGGGCACACAGCACCCAGAGTACTGGAATGCCTGCAAAGCACGCAAGGAGATACAAAGCTCATCACCTGCGCAATGGGATCGGACTGCTGACGCTACAGTGCATCGCGAGTGACGCACCTCCTCCAACATGGCAAGATAGAGAGGCGCTCAAGCCTTCCACATGTCTTCTATATCTGAAATAAACCAAGCGGCTTTGACCCTCGCTGGTGTCTGTCATCTTTTGTAGCTAATGCATTTTAAACGAATTGTATTCGTACGTGTGTTTTTCACTGTTAACGTTGTGTTTTGGTGGTATTGCTGTTGTTGAAATGGACTGCCTATTCACGGAGTAGCGCACGTGCAGTGCAATAAAGATGCAGAAGACTCAGGCACAGAAATGCAAGAAGGCAAACGTGGATGTTTGAAAAAACAGGCTTGCACAACATGAGAGAAAGCACCACAATCAGGTTTCACGAAGGATAAGAGCTATGCCGATACTATCAGCAGTTGCGAAAGACTTTATCCCTGCATACCGTTCATCTCAACTCCGCGTATGAGCTGCACACATACACGTGGAAAACAAGTTTTTATTTGCTTTTCCATCTTCAAAAGCACTTGGCATACGGGAAACAATACTGTGAAAGCTCAGCACGCAAGTAAAGAGAGACATGCGCCACATAATTGAAGGTAACTTACCTTGTAGAGGATTGAGATACGTGAGGTAGTTTTGATGCTCCACTTTGCGGGAAGAGCAGGTAGCAGTCTAGCATTTGAAACACGGAATAAGCTTCTCCGCAAAACCAACAACAGTCCGAATCATCCTCGCGAAGATCCTCAAGCACTCGTAAAAGCCTCAAATAGATGCTTTTGAAGTCACGGCAATAGGCGCGATAGAGCATTTCATAAACGAACAATCAGGGTGTCAAGAGTGTCAGCCTGACTCGCCGGCAGTTGCAGAGCGTCTCGCTTACAAGGGGACAAGTACAAACAACCAGACACTTCAATGCAGCTTTCTCGGTAGCGTTGCACACATTCACACACACTCTTACTTTCACGTCATGCACCATTTCAATACACCGATGAAGCTCGCCGCTATTATAGTGCCCGCAAAGGGGGAGAACCCATCTCCTTCACCTAGCACGTTACGAGACTGGAGTTAGTGACTCAGTACAGACAAACATAAGGTTTCACTTTGTGGTACAACAGATGGTAGTCTCTAACGTTACAGCCATGAACAGTAAACAATTCGAGGTTCATAGATCTCGCAAGGCCGCAAACCGCGCTCAACAATGCATTGCCGTCAAAGAGTGGATTTCGGTAATTTTCGTGCAGCTTATTCGCTCGCAAAGGCTACGAACGTCGCAACGCCTCGCGTCAACCATCTAAAGACACTGCGCTCCAGCAAGGCGGTCAATGCTTTTTTTTCGGACAGGTCTTGTTGTCGTCCAGGTTCAAGTCATCCCAGTTAAAAGAGCAGCTCAACCCATTTACATCGAGGAGCTTGCATGGAGAGGCTGTAACCGTGCTGAGACAAGGTGCACCAGCAAAGACCACTCGAACTCTTTGAAGATGCGTTATTTGATTCACAATATTTTGTGTAGATAAAGACACTTTCCAGCACAGTCTGGTTTGGCCAATTCATTCCGTATGGCAATGCACCTTTCAAGACCTGTTGCACCTCTTAAACCTCTGATGATGTGCAAGAGTTTGTTGACGCGAAGTTCGACCTTTCTCATTCGCAGACAGCTACTTAGCCCATTGAGGTTGCGCAGTACGGAATCTAATGCCTCAATTACTTTTCCCAGCACGATACATCAGCAAGAGAAGATATAATACGCAGAGGCTTCTTGAAAGAGACACTGACTTCTGTTAGGTTTGGGAGGCTCGTCAAGCCCGCCACAGATCGTGCTATGCCGGTGTGGGCTATCAGAGAATGCACATCAGACGATTCCTCAAGTGGCGTGTAAAAACTAAAATCAGTATCACCCAAACAGAACCAAGTCACTAGCAAGCAGCAGAGCCGCCCAAAAGAATTGCACAGTTTACAGTGTCGAGGCCCTGCGCTGATCTCACAGCAACGATGACACTCTCACCCGCGGGAGACCTCTCGCGCATGATGTCCACCTCAGTCAATGATTGAAGTTTTGCTTTTGCACTACGAAGAAGGCCGCAGCTGCCATCGCACGTTGATGCAACACAGCGTCACCGTTTTGCCGCACGCAATCGTCTCAACAATATTCATTCTCCCTATGCCTCGACGTGCACGCATGCATAGCACCGTTATCATCTGTCTTCACACAGTACGGATTAACTCGTATCAGAATGAGCAGCAATAAAGTCTTCTTGGGTACAATGTCTGTAAAGAGCGACAACATGTTTCTGTTTGCGCTGTTCACAGCGAGACACTGTGGCAGACAGCGTCGCTCAGCCTACCACAATGAGCGCGCTGGTGAGCAAGCCTGTTCACAGAAGTTCCATGCGCTCAGACACTACAATTTTAATCAAGACAGTTTGAAAAAAGGTGTCTTACTGCCAACTCATAATTTGCTGACATGTGCTCAACGAGTACTTCCGCATGGAGATCATTCAATGAACCCGGATGAACCACTTTGCAAAAATATCGCGCTTGCCGACGTATACACTCATGAAGTCCACCACCTTGTCCAGTGATGTTTCGCTGGAAGCATATAAGTGTGGTGTATGGATGTGTTCTGAGGGGCTGCGCGTCAAAGAAGCATTAAAAGTCTTCCATGGTGACTGTACATTGGATTTACTCACTGTGGCATTCCTCTTGATGAGTATGTTTTCCTGTGCGTGTTGCAATTGGTGATAGCATGTGTCCTTCCAGGAGGTGTGGGCCGTACACAGCAACATGAAGAGCAATTTGTTGAGAAAGGCAAAGAAAGTGAAAAGAATAAGGGAGAGGCATCTCATTGCAGTTCTCGTTAACATATAAGCGGCAGTGCGATGGCCGCCTTGCACGTGAATGGTCGTGTGCAGCTGCTCACATTGCAGGAAACGCTACTCGCCTTTTATCAATTCGAGCTTCCGCTTAAGTAGGCTGAGAAATCTTAGGAGAGAAAAAGAATTCGTATCATTGAGCCATTCGGTCGTGATACGAACCATGCAAGAGGATCAAAAACACAAAATAAAGTTATATCGTTCACCTGTTTGAAGTGTAGAGCATAGAATAAAAGCGAAGAAAAAAATCACAGTTGCCTCACGCGTGGCGTTATCGACCAGCAAGGCTCGTGAAAAAAGGGACGGTGCGGACGCACAGCACATGCGCACCTACATACGTATCGCAATAGCTACGTCTTGCGTAACGGCGGTACGTGTCGCGTTAATTCAGTTGGGGTAAGTCGAGGTAAAAGAAGTAGAAGAAGTGGAGAAGAATAGATTAAGAAACAAAGCAAAAACAAAGATTAGCTGTTTGAGCTCGAGCCACAGACTGAAAGCCCTTTGAGAGAAATGAAAAGGTGAATGTCTTTTGTGCGTGTGCTAGGCAGTCATGGTGGCAAGCGCAAATACAGCTGCACTAATCAGAGCTGCATACCAGTTGTTAAACACTGCATCAATGACACACGTGCCCCAGTGGTTGATGACGATCTCCATGTCCATGGTGTTGGCGTGGCTGAGCCTCTGCTCCACCTTGCACGCACTGCAGCGGCCCGCAATTTCACAACGAGGCACTGCAAGAGGCGCGCTCGCCGTCCTTCAGCAAGTACCCGCTGGCACAGAACAGACACCTCCAGTCAACATAGCTCGTGCACTGAGGGTCGGTGGAGGCCAAAGCAGGGCCCTCTGTGCGGCAGGAGCCCTACGCGATCACGTCCCAGCTCATATGTTGATTCCTCTAGTAGCTCAGCTGTCAGCCATCCATGCACGACGTGCAGCGGCGATCTACGACGCGGCTGCGGCAGTTTGTCGTGCAGAGCCCGCAGTGGCCAGAGGAGGCGTAGCAACCCTCCTCGCACCACAGGCAATGGTTGGTGAGGCAGCTGCAGCAGTCCTCGATCCCGCAGCTGCTCACAGCCCTCGCGACCGAGAAGGATGCCGCTAGTACCGCAACAACGCACAACACACGCAAAGAAACACACTCATACTAAAAAAGGGGAACAGAATATCGTAAACAACATAAAAAAAGGTCATACAAAAAAAAAAAAAAAATAGGCTGCGATGTGTGAAACGCAGACAACCGGAGATGCAGCTGGTGAAGAAACGGACACAAGAAAAGCTAGAATAAAGAGGACATGTGCGATGGCTATCGTGATTGAGGTTCGGCATTGAGAGCCGGCTATGGCGTAAACCTCAATCAGTGACTTCGGCGCTCTTACAAGCTTCTTAAAAACATGAGCTGACATACGGCAACAGAAAAAAACACTGAAAATAATGAGCGAAGGACGAATCATGAAACGGAAACCAAGAGAAAAAATTAAGCATTTCCAATTCAGCATGGTCCACGTATTACGCACGTTGCAGAATCATAAAGAAGAGAAAAAAGAGTACCGGAAGGAAAAAGAAAATGCCAATTACGACTAACAAGTACCAACGACGCATGCAAAGAGCTTAGAATATCAGACCCCGTTGCACACTAGCTAGTCTGGAGGCGCTCGCCTAACATAAAAAAAAAAGGAGTCTTCGATAAGTTAAACACTTTCTTGACATGTTTTGCAAGTGCCATTTTTTACAGGTAATAGGTGTGCAACACAGAAGTATAGTTCAAAGCACTGTCCTCTCAAGCAACCGAGGATTTAAGACAAGGCATATTTACACCTCTTATATAAGCCGCAAAAAAAAAAAAAGGCATGGGCCTTGAATTGCACCATCCTTGCACAGCAGCGACAGTAGCCAACTTGGATGTTCCCAAAAGACGCAGCGCAAGGTGAGCGACTAAGTGACGCAAAGTGGCGCCAAAACAAAACAGAAAAAGAATAATTGCGATGAAGTGACAGAATAGCAATAAACGAGAACACTTCTATACATGTATGCACTACAAACAGACACACACTCAAATACGTACATCGACAGAGAGATCGAAGAAGTGAGTGTCTTTCACGCTCGTGCTGTAAAGACATAAATGTTTTAAATTGGGACACCTGGAAAGCTCGCGGACGTCTGTCAAGGGTTTGCTGTTGTTCAGGTCAAGCTCCCTAAGCCGCGGACACCTACCGAGGCCATTGATGTTATGTATCCTGCAGTTCNATAAATGTTTTAAACTGGGACACCTGGAAAGCTCGCGGACGTCTGTCAAGGGTTTGCTGTTGTTCAGGTCAAGCTCCCTAAGCCGCGAACACCTACCGAGGCCATTGATGTTATGTATCCTGCAGTTCACCGCACTAATTTTCTCCAGACTCGGCGCGCCGGCAAGACCGCTGATGTCCTCCAAATATTCGCACGCACCGAAACGGACCTCGACGAGCTGCGGGCAGCTGCCCAGACCGGACACATGTTCCAGCCCAGTATCCACCGCGTTAATGTAGCGCAGAGACGGCGCACCAGCAAGATCACGAAAGTCCTCAAAACCCTTGCAGCACTCGACATGGAGTTCCTCAAGAAGCGGACACGTGTTTAGACCTTCTAAACTGCTTAGCTCTTCATTGCAGTTCACGTTGAGCGTCTTAAGAGACGGCGCGCGAGCAAGGCCGCGAATACTCTCCAGCCGCTCGTTGCTAGATGCGTCGAGCTCGCGGAGGTTGGGACAGCTGCCAAGGCCATCCAAACTTTGCACGTTGCATCCCAGCAGGTTCAGAACTTCAAGGCGCTGAGCCCCTGCCAGACTCGAAGCATCTTGCAGCTCTGCATTGAACGAGACATCAAGTGTGGTGAGGTTTGGACAGCTCGGCAACTCCGACACGGATGTTATCCCGCACGACTTGGCCGTCAACGACCGCAGATGCTGTGCTCCAGACAACGCGGCAAAGTTTCCGAGCTGCGGAACGTAGCTGATATTTACCTCACCAACGGGCAGCTGTGTTACCGCGCGCAGGGCCCTCGCAACATACGCAGATACCCGCTCATCATCTGTAGATCTGTTGCACTTGATGGACAGCTTCTTCAGATTGGGAAACGTTGGCAGTGCGCACAGAATGCTGCCGCACTGCCCGTCNAGTGTGGTGAGGTTTGGACAGCTGAGCAACTCCGACACGGATGTTATCCCGCACGACTTGGCCGTCAACGACCGCAGATGCTGCGCTCCAGACAACGCGGCGAAGTTTCCGAGCTGCGGAACGTAGCTGATATTTACCTCACCAACGGGCAGCTGTGTTACCGCGCGCAGGGCCCTCGCAACATACGCAGATACCCGCTCATCATCTGTAGATCTGTTGCACTTGATGGACAGCTTCTTCAGATTGGGAAACGTTGGCAGTGCGCACAGAATGCTGCCGCACTGCCCGTCACAGGCTGGAGCACCGTCCTCTGCACAGGCGGGCACTGTGGACAGCTGAACGTCCAACGTCTCCACCTGAAGTCTGGGGCCGGCTGCGAAGAACCTTGAAACATCGCTGCGTGCGTTGTTGACGGCGACTTCCAATGGCAACCCGCAGCGGCTTGCCCACCACATTAAGTGCGCAAGCTTGGGTAACCCCGGCGCCTCTGCTGTTGCTCGTAGACGACAGTGCAGCCACTCACACCGCGCGACTATGGAAGCATTCTCTTCTACCGTGTTAGGAGTCCAGGCAAGCGTCTCAGCGTCCAGTCGCATCTGCGGACTCACAGCACCCAGCGTGTGCACGATTGAGGCAAGGACATCACCATTCATGAAAGCGATTACCTGCACCAGAGGATCGTATTGCAGACGCAGTAGGGCACTGCGAATGTGGCCCTCATCATTGTCGTTCAGGGCTTTTTGATAGTCCGTAGTGTGATTGCGGAGACGCGTCTTTCGCTGCTCCTTTTCGCTGGTGGCATCCATCGTCGATGTTAAGGAGCGCGAGAAAACTGTGGCGCAAGAGTAGTTAAATGAAGACTGAAAAGGTCCTTATAAAGAAGGAAGCTGCACAGGAAACACAGAATCGAAAGAGAGAAGAGAAGGTAGAGGAGATGTTTGTTGCAGCATTTGGTGTGGCAGCCAATCTTTATAAGCACAAAGCCGAAGGTCTGCGCCTAATCCAATCTCTCCGTCTCTCTCTGTCGAGAGAAGCCTTTCGGACGCGTATACACGTGCCCCCCTATACACTGCACCCTATAGAAACCACAAAGAGTCTTGCGCGGTCGTTTGAAACTTTCCCGGAAAGTTCACGCATCTAGATACAAGCGATAACAAGGCTTAAGAGCTGATGCGTCCCAAAAATCGAATTATAAATCTGACAAAATCAAGCGGTGCTGTCGAAGAGGTGACTTTAAAGAGAGCCCTGTAGAGAGGCCCGATAAAGAGAAAGCAGGATGTTTTGTGCCAGCAGAGTCCTCCGTTTTAATCATACAAGAGGGAGAGACTTGTGACACAATGAGTGAAAATAAAACAGAAAGGCGGTCAATATGGAGGGATCTCTGCGTGCGGGTGTGTGCGTGCGTTATGTGCGCAGAAGGAGTATTAATTTTTTAAAGTTTCATCAAACGGTCAGCGAAGTCTCTTGAAGAGTAAGTTGAATACTTAGAAGATTCAGCATCTGAGAGCAGGCGAGCGTAGCCTTTACATTGCCAAGGTGTGGCTAGCCTTTTCACAAAGACGTATAGACTATTTTTGTACTCTAGGTAATGGTGCGTAGTAAAGAGAAATACAAACGTAACAGACTTGGTAAGGTCAGAGAGGCGTGACATAAGAAAAGGATATGGTATTGAAACTCAAGAAATTGATAATAGCTTCGCGAAACAGAACGAGCGGTAAAAGAATGCAAAAGTTTAGTGTGTAGAACAAAAAAAGCTTATGGATGCCAAAAAACTGCTTTAAATGCGATCACATTGCGCACACGCAGCTGGTGGCAAGCAGTAGATGCGAAAAGACTAGACTAAAGTCCAATGTGAAACGCTAATAATTCTTATCTAGACGCTCCTAGGTTAAAGTCGCGGATGACGAGAAGCCAACATGAAATACTTCACAACACGTAAACTATGTGCACGTATGAGCAAAGGAAAGGCAACAAAGTGGGAATACTCGCGCATTCATCATTTCCAACAATCCCCTCAATCACCTGACACGGGCAGAAATCACCAACAACGACACATGCGTCATCGGTGAGCCAAAGACGATGTACACAAGAACGCATCTGAGGAAATGAAAAGAAAGATGAGCAGCGCCACCCTTAGTACACTTTGTCGTTATGCTGCAACCCTACACCCCGCCGCTCTCTTGAGTGTAATCTCGGACAAACAAAAAGAGAGAGAGGGAAAATAAGAAATGAGTTTAAGAAAGACCGGAAGCAGAAGCACACGAAAGAATCTGGTTGAGCATCGAATCAACGGCACAGCTCGTGTCACTCGTGGACCATCCGACCCATCATGGTAAGCAATGTCGCTTGAAACCCCTTTTTCAGTCGCTACAATCGTGAAAACCATGAGTCGACCGCCACCTGTGTTGCTATTGGTTTTCTTCTTTTAATAATATAATTTTTCGTTTTTCACTATAGAAAGGCATGTTGAATACCGATACTGGGAGAAATCAGTTAGAAAAGGAGCCTTGTGTTAAAATAAAAGAAAATATGCATGAACAAGGAGAAGGGGTGCTGCTGAGGATGCCGAAGAGTGGATTTGCTGGATAGGCTCGCCAATTACTCACGACTACAAGAAAAAGCATTCACCAGCAGCATTTTCCATCCGCGCACGTCCTCACCTGGTCAACGGGAAAGTGACAACTGTTAATGTATTGTCTTTAAAGAAACACTATTGGAAGATTTTTGAGACGCCTCAGAGGCCAGAAACGGGCAGAAAACAAAACAATATAAAAATAGAAAATGCCGTTCTCCATCGAAAGACACGATGAAGAACGTGGGAGACCATTGTCTCATTCCAAGGAACAAAAATGGCTCTTGGAAGAGCCCTTGTAGCTGCAACGATATGCCTTAATTTGAGGCGGAGCATTAGAGGAACAACAAGACGATTGTACGCGCTACACAATCGCAGAGCCCAAGTTTTACAGGAAAGGAACATATAAATGTGTAGTAAAGGAGAGAAAAGAAACAATGAAGCTTAAAATAAAGACATATATTAAACTGAGAGTCGCAACAAAATAAAACAAAACGTCAGAGAATAGGTGAATTGTGGGATTGACCGAAACAATATAGAATGCTCTGTTTACTTTTCAATTTATCAAAAAGTCCTGCAAAAAAAAACGCCAAGTACGTCTTAACGGAAAAGAATCGGTGCGAATCAAGTGCACGATGAGAAAGCAGCAAAGAATTCTCATAGACACTATCAGAGAAACAAGGGAGTAAGAATAAAAGCTTCTTTCTAAGTTCAAACGCGAAAAAGTTTCTCTTTTGAGGTGAGAATTTACTACGAATGCGAGAGACTGAAAACGGCAAGTGCGCCTCCTCAACGGTTGCCGGTAAGAGTCACTGTTGGTGGCTTAAAAACGTAAAGAGTGAGGAGGGCAGAACGGCAAATGGAGGCGAAATACTCCACTCAGCACAATAGTGCCTCACTTCTCTCTCATCTTGTGCTCGAAAGAGATAGAAATACAACAGATGCAGACTACATTTCTGTTTTATTGTCGGCTATTCATTATCAGGTCCTTTCGAACTCATTTTTTTTTTGTAGAAGATGTATTCGAAAGGAAAATAAAAACTTCACGATGCTCTGTTTGTCATATCCAAACAAATACTAATAGAGGCACCGTCTTGCCGTGCAACATGACACTCCTCATCAGATGGTTTCAAGTAAGTTGAGCTGACCGTGGCAACAGGAACAATAGACTGAAGCGCGGGCACAAAAAAGTTAAAATAATGCCAACATATATAAAAAATGTCTTGAAGAATACGCCACAGTTCTCTACAGAAAAGTTCCTTTTTTTTCCTTTTCCAACGTCAATAGGCAATCTAATAGCTACAGACTACCGAGTAAATCAAACAAACTCATCAGCCAGTTCACATGAGCTTCCTCCCCAGATAACAGCACTCGTAAACAGCACAAGAAGTAGTTGGGCTCACCTACCCTACAAAAAAAAGCGGTAGGTTGAAAATCTGCTGAAACCACTACGGCTAAAATAGTAAGCACTCACAACCGCTGTTCCTCCGCAATTTTCTGGAAGGCGATCTTGATCAGACTGCCCCCTGTCGGCACTTCCTGCTTTATTGCTAAAATGCAGCTCCGCCACTGCAGATATGTCCGTGACGTTGGTGCCTTTTAGTTTCAATGTCTGGAGCCTCACGGCTGCTTGCAGCACCGAGATGTCGCTAACTGAATAATTCTCCAAGGATAGGCCCCGTCAGTACTGACGCAGATTTCGCAAGTGCGGAGATGTCCGTGACCCTAGTGCCGGAAAGATCAAAAATCTTCAAACTCTCGGCTGTTCGCAGCACGGAGATGTCGCTCAATGCACAGTTTCTCAAGCATAGCCATGTCAGCACTGGTGCAGATTTAGCCAGTGCGGAGATGTCCGTGACCCTAGTGCAGGAAAGAAAAAGGTTCTCCAAACTGCCGGCTGTTCGCAGCACCGAGATGTCGCTCAGTGCACAATTTATCAAGAATAGCACCTTCAGTAGTGGTGCAGAGCTCGCCAGTGGGGTGATGTCCGTGACCCTAGTGCCGGAAAGAACAAGGTTCTCCAGACTGCCGGCTGTTCGCAGCACGGAGATGTCGCTCACTGCACAGTTTATCAAGGATAGCCATTTCAGTACTGGTGCAGAGCTCGTCAGTGCGGAGATGTCCGTGACCCTAGTGCCGGAAAACATAAGGATCTCCAAACTGCCGGCTGTTCGCAGCACGGAGATCTCGCTCACTAAACAATTTTCCAAGATTAGCACCTTCAGTACTGGTGCAGATTTCGCCAGTGCGGAGATGTCCGTGACCCTAGTGCCGGAAAGATCAAGGTTCTCCAAACTGCCGGCTGTTCGCAGCACCAAGATGTCGCTAACTGAACAATTTTTCAAGGATAGCCCCTTCAGTACTGGCGCAGATTTCGCCAGTGCGGAGATGTCCGTGACCCTGGTGCCGGAAAGAACAAGTCTCTCCAAACTGCCGGCTGTTCGCAGCACGGAGATGTCGCTCAATGCACAGTTTCTCAAGCATAGCCATGTCAGTACTGGTGCAGAGCTCACCAGTGCGGAGATGTCCGTGACCCTGGTGCCGGAAAGATCAAGGCTCTCCAAACTGCCGGCTGTTCGCAGCACGGAGATGTCGCTCAGTGCACAGTCTTTCAGGAACAGCCCCTTCAGTACTGGCGCAGATTTAGCCAGTGCGGAGATGTCCGTGACCCTAGTGCCGGAAAGGATAAGTCTCTCCAAACTGCCGGCTGTTCGCAGCACCAAGATTTCGCTAACTGAACAATTTTCCAAGTATAGCCCCTTCAGTACTGGCGCAGAGCTCACCAGTGCGGAGATGTCCGTGACCCTAGTGCCGGAAAGATCAAGGGCCTTCAAACTGCCGGCTGTTCGCAGTACGGAGATGTCGCTAACTGAACAATTTTCCAAGATTAGCGCCTTCAGTACTGGCGCAGATTTCGCCAGTGCGGAGATGTCTGTGACCCTGGTGCCGGAAAGATCAAGGGCCTCCAAACTGCCGGCTGTTAGCAGCACGGAGATGTCGATAACTGAACAATTTTTCAAGTATAGCGAAGTTAGTACTGGCGCAGATTTCGCCAGTGCGGAGATGCCCGTGACCCTGGTGCCGGAAAGATCAAGGCTCTCCAAACTGCCGGCTGTTCGCAGCACCGAGATATCGCTCAGTGCACAGTCTTTCAGGACCAGCCCCTTCAGTACTGGCGCAGATTTCGCCAGTGCCGAGATCTCCGTGACCCTGGTGCCGGAAAGATCAAGGACCTCCAAGCTGCCGGCTGTTCGCAACACCGAGATGTCGCTCAGTGCACAGTCTTTCAGGCCCAGCCTCTTCAGTAGTGGCGCAGAGCTCACCAGTGCGGAGATGTCTGTGACCCTGGTGCCGGAAAGATCAAGGTTCTCCAAACTGCCGGCTGTTCGCAACACCGAGATGTCGCTCAGTGCACAGTCTTTCAGGCCCAGCTCCTTCAGTACTGGCGCAGATTTCGCCAGTGCGGAGATGTCCGTGACCCTGGTGCCGGAAAGAAAAAGATTCTCCAGACTGCCGGCTGTTCGCAGCACGGAGATGTCGCTCAGTGCACAGTCTTTCAGGCCAAGCCTCTTCAGTACTGGCGCAGATTTCGCTAGTGCGGAGATGTCCGTGACCCTAGTGCCGGAAAGAAAAAGGTTCTCCAGACTGCCGGCTGTTCGCAGCATGGAGATGTCGTGTATCTCCTTGCAGCTACCTAGAGTGAGCACCTCAAGATTTGGGGGGCACCTCGTCCATATTGGTAGTCTTCGAATGCGAGTGCCACCTAAAAGAAGCACGCGGAGTTTGTGAGCCCGATCGAGGTCATCCCAGGGTGAGAGGTCAAACAGCCGCGTGCAGCCGTTCAGGTCCATTCTTTCAAGTGACGTAAAAGAGACAAGAGAGTCAACCTCGTCTATGGCGGTATCCGATAAATTAACTCTTTTCAGATGAACAAGGCCGAGTAATGCTTTAATGTTGCACAGCGCACTGCAGGACGCTGCATCGATAGACTCGAGGTGCAGACAACTCTCAAGGCCTCGGAGACCTTCGATTTTGGTGCGAGCGACTTCTATTATTCTCAGCTCATGTAAGTTGTACAGAGGACCGAGTTGATCGTCTACATTACACCCGTTTAAGCGCAGTTCCCGTAGATTCTTACACCACCATAGAGGTTGGATACTGGAAACAGCTGTTTCAGAGAGGTCGACGGACGTGAGAGAGGTCATCTGTTCAAAAGAGTGAATACTGTCCAGGTTTCTGCAGCCGCGGAAGTCTAACACGTTCAGGTTGACACACTTTTTGAGCTCTTCGAGGTTCGATATGCTCGTGCCCGGTGCGCGGAACTCTCTTAGCCCTGGTGTACTGCCGCTGATGGAGATCTTCGCAAAGTGAGGGCACCGGTACACTTCCACCCCACCAGGCTCCTGGTACCCGTACAAAGCTGTGGCCGACTCGTCGTTCATCGGTGGCAGCACAATGCAGTAAAGGTTGGGGCAGTCTGAAAAGCTAAGGAAGCGCAAATAGCGGCATTCGTCCAGCTTTGCGATGTTCAAATTTTCGCATTTTTTCACAATGAGTCGTGTGAGAGACGGGAGAACGTCAAGACCCATGAGATCAGGAATGGCAAAACACCCGGTAAGCTGCAGCTCGCGCACATTCGAAAACCCGTCAAGGTCCGCAGAGTTGCTAAACCACTCTCCTTCAATCATGAGCGTATGAACAGATTCGCGATCTGGAAGCGTGCGAAACTCCTCTGCGGACACGCATTTTGTACCGTGTAAGCGCGCGAAGGCGTTCACGCCTCGTGGAGGACTAGCTGGCGTCACATTCTTCGAAGTCATCTCCAGCTGCCAGTTCAAACGCTTCAGCCTTAAGAGACGGTTCTCCAAATCGGTGCACCGCTCCAGCCAGTAGTTGATTGTCGGCTCCGTGAGCGTTGGATACAGACCCTCCAAGTACTCTAGCCCTTTCTGCTGCATGGCATCAATGACAAATAGCTTAACACGCTCGCTGAAGCGTGGGTCTTTTTCCCATTCAGGATTGCTTTTGCGGCAGATAGGGCACCGGTCCTGGCCGTTTTTACTTAGCTGAATTGAACAGTCGTGACACACTCTGTGTGAGCACTCCCCTTCCATCGCAGAGAGAAGAGGGTTGAAGCAGACGCAACACTTGAACTCTCTAGGCAGCCGATCCTCTACATCTTCAGGATGAAGAAATTCTGGTAAGTCCATCCTTTGGCGTCTGAAACGTGTTAAACAAATAAACTAATATGGTCACTGAAAACAAAAAAGGGTGAAAAAATAGGGGCAGAAAAGAAATCTTGTTAAAGAAATTAAGTTGGCACTTGAAGGAGCGTCGTACAGGAAAAGAACACTGTACAAAGATAGTTGACAATAATAATAATAAATTATATTACCTGGGAACTTTCTAAAAAGCTTCGATTAGTCGTAAAAAAAAAAAATGAGGGGAAGAAAAGTCGATAAAAGCAAAAATAAAATACTTTGACAAAGAGTATCCGCGCCACAAAAAGAGAGTAATCGTGTAAATGTGATTGTGAGCGCTGCATACAAAAAAAAAAGGCAACGCTGGCAAATGAGGCACAAAAGGGAAGTGGTGTGCTTGCGAGTTGCCGAGGCCGCTGAACGGAGACGGAGAGATAAGAAAACTATGTCGCTGCTGCTGGTTAGTTTTGAAGCTGGAAGGAGCAGTATTCCCGATTCGAAGGGCAAGGCATTTAAACAACAAGATGTTCGAGAGTAGAGATGCGGGCAAAAGTGGTGCGTAGGTAATAATCATTAATGCGTCAAGGCCACCGCGGTGAATGACCAGCTGCCAAAAGTAGCACATCGGTGCAATGTCCCATCAGCATTGTAGCTGTATAGAGGTTAATGCAAACATTTCAAATGAACTAGAGAAAAAGCGAAAGAGATGCTTCCCTGCTTGATTATTATTGTTTTTTTTTTAGTTTTGCACTGAGCTTAGACACTGAGCAGATACTAAAGGCAAGCAGGTGTGACGGTGCAACTTGTGCGTGGCGGAATCGAAGGAAACGAAAAAGTGAAGAACGGAAGAGGGAGCAGCTCAAAAATATTAACAGTAAACTGCATTCATAGCAACTAAGCTGCTTACGGAGCCCGTCTACACTTAGTTTCTCTAGTTGATTGGAGAAAAGAGAACGTGATTTATGAAGAGAACCCGTCGCAAACAGAAAGCGCTTACCGTGGCCTTTTAGGCCGCAGCGTATACGGTGGGGTATGCGAGAGATGCGCTGCTCTCACGTTCGCAGTAGACACGGGTGCCCTCAAACTCCTTTGCGGGATCCTCCGTCAGCTCGCGACACAGCATCAAGTCTACCGTGCGCAGAGACGGGCACATGCGAAGTCCAGCTATCGTTTGCACACCGCTGTGGGACGCAATGATAGTATGCAGCTGAGGCGCGCCAGCCAAAGGCGAGAGGCTCCCAAGACACTTGCAGCAATCGAAGTCCACCACAGCAAACACCGCACATGTGTTGAGGCCGTCGCTGTTGCAGGTGCTTGACTCGCAGGCAAAAATATGCGTGAGCTGCCGCGCGCCGGAAAGCGAGTAGATGTCACGCAGCGCTGTGCAGTGCACAAAGTCGACGTGGCGCAGCTGTGGACACAGGCCAAGACCAATCACATCCCTGACGCCGCTGCCAGCAGCGGTGATGGTACGTAGGTTTGGTGCACCGGCGAGCGGCACCAAGCTGACCAGACGGACGCAGCGAAGAAAGTCCACCACATCAAGCAATGGACAGCCCGACAAACCACAAATATCTTCGATGCCGCTGCACTGCGCCGTGACCCGTCTCAGTCTCGGTGCGCATTTAAGCCCGGCCAGTGACCGCAGCTCTTTGCAGTCGGAGACGTCGATCGCCTCAAGGGCTCGCCACTTTCCTTTGCCGTCTATATCGGACACCCCGCTGTGATGCGCTCTCAAGTCCTTCAAGGATAAAAGCTCCGACAGCGGTGTAACATCGGTGATGTCCAGGCAGTAGGACACGTCGACTATCTCCAGTGCGACGCAGTTCTGCAAATCGCGGAGAGAACGCACCTCTCCATCACTGATATCGAGCCGTTGGAGGTGCACTAAACCGCGCAAAGGAGAGAGGTGGACCACATTTGGGCACGAAGCGAGCCTCAGTTCCTCTAGCAGGTGACACGCGGAGAGTGCCGCTATGTCGGCAACGTCACCTCCACTCATGTCCAGAAATCGCAGGTTTTGCGCTGCTATTATGGCTGAGATATCTGAGAAAGACGGGCAGCCGGCTAATGTGATCTTCTCGAGATTTGTACACCGCGCCAAGCCGACCATCTCCATTACCGCGTCGCCTTTGACAGTGAGAGACGTCAACGTTCTCGTAGCGGCAAACTGCTTTAGGTCAATCACCTCCGCGTCGCTTTCGTAAAAAGTAGCCTCTTGCAGCGTAGAAAGCTGTGCCGCGAAGAATAGGTCGCTTGCCGTAGATTCATGCACCGTCAACACTTGCAGAGATGCGAGCTGAGCAGCACGTCCATCAAGTGACATCAAAGCGCCACTGTGTATGCACAACTCTTGAATTCCCATGAGAGCGTCAGCGGTGATGTTGATATGCCTCATCTCAGCAGAGAAATGTAGTGCGACCAGCTCTTTGTACGCCGGGTCTGTCAATGTGACGGTAGTTGTCCGCACACCGCTGCACTCCAACATCTTGGGAAAGTTGAATTTATGTCGCCACCACATAGAAAAGTGAATCGCCTTTGCTTGCCTCTCAGAGTTAAACGTCACGTCATGAGGGTAAACAGCGTGCATCATGCAGTTTCTCTGAAAGACAAGTCTGGAGCCCGACACGGCGGTAGCGTAATTGTGCAGTTCCGCGTACACACGCGCCATAGGGTTAACCGCCGCAAACGCATGTGGACAAGTGTGGCCGAAGGAAACACAAACAAGCGCGAGCATGCCGCCCTACGACGGTAGCGGCGGGGCGGCAGGCATCTCGGTGACCACGTCCTCATCATCGCCGATGATGCCGCATTGGGACTTATCAATACATGCCTCGACAAACGAAGCGTACCAAGATAGGGGTAGACTACGCGGACCTACAGCATACATAGAGATCCGACCACATGCTGCCATGGTGACTGTTAAAGCCAAAGAAGGTTCGTCTGAAGTAACAATGGAAGCAGAATCTAGAAAGAAAAGATTTTTGTTCCGTGGTGTCATCTCTGCCAAGACACGGAAAGACATTACAAAAATTCCTATTCCAAACAAATATAAAAGCCATCCAGCTACAGCACTGCGATTAAACCCTAATCTACTACAACAAAACGTCCCCTCGCAACCGGGCCACTCGTAAACGGGGCGGCGGTACTTCGTCAGCCTCGCCTCTGCGACGCCTGTGGCCAGGCACTGCCTCTCGAGGCTTGCTGCTCTGAGACAATGCGATGGGGGAATCCGTGGCTCCTTCGCTCTGGGTGGTGAGCCCCGCCATGGGGGCGGCTACCGCGCTTCTGCCCTCGCCTTGATGGGGAGCAAAACGTACCATGTCAATTACGAAGTTTGCCAATTTCACATTCGCGCCTGCTTCAACTTCATACCCAGGGCCGATATCGCGTTTTTTCCGTAGTTTGGCTAGGCCTTCACATACCATTAGGTGTTTTTTTGGCTTCTCTTCACATTCCATCCTCGAGGAGGTGCGTAGAGCTGCAGGATTCATTTCGCCATGCTTTATCTCGCGGTGCCGTTTGAGGCCGTCCGGTTTTGATATACGCAGCACCGCAATCAAGACAACCCTGCAACCCTGGATGTACGGGAATCACCTTCTTCTTTCCTCTATCATCTATGACCTGTAGACTTGTCAGTTCGGGATGATTTTGCCTGACATGATAGAGGATACCTAAGATGGTAGAGAGGGAGTGGTTGCACGACGGACAGACCTGTATGCGCGGTCCGGTGGTAGAACGGGCAGTGGCACTTGCTGCTGCGGGAGTTGCCGTAACTGCGCCAACGGCGTTTTCGCGATCCACAGGCCTATTGTGCACCGCTTCCATGTGTCGCTTCATGTGCGTAGCCGTTATCAGGCGTTTGCAAACCGGGCACTCCAGCTTCTCCACAATGCGGACTCTCTTGACAGTTGTGTTGAGGTGGTAAGGGGGAGCGGTCCATGCAGAAACATGTGGCGCTTGGCGAAAAAGTCGCAGCTGCGGGTGAAGAAGAGGCACAGTGGGCACCGGTAGAAGCCGCCTGGTGGTGAGGCGTGAAGGGCAATCGAGACCATCGTACTCAGTTCTGCGGCATCGGTGATGTTGTACGCGCTCACAATGTGTTTCTTCAGTTGCTCACGACCTGGGAAGGATTGGTAACAAACTGGGCACGGCGCGGGATCCGGCGGGTACATTGCAAAGTACGCAGGGGGCGGTGGCTCCGGAGGCGGTGCAAGAAGCGGGGGCGGTAGTCCCATTTCCTTCATTCGATGTGCAACACACCATCTGCATTCTTCGTTGTCTATGTTATTCACACACCAATGTAAAAAGCCAAAATACCGTGAGGTGCCACTGCGAAACTGCGCTCTTTGTAACCCGTAGACACGCGTCTTTGTGGGTAGGTTTATATTTGATCGTTACTGCAAGCCGCTTCAGCCTGGGACCGACCCAGGCCTGACCGCCGAACCAGTAAGCTCACAACCTGACACGAGGTCGGGCTGCAGGCACCTGGCTTCTTCCGCTAGGGAGTACTGGACCCTGACACCACGGTGAGGTGGCCGGTATCATCAGGGTGTCTGTTCCCCTCAAGTACTTAGAGTAGCACTGTGATAAAGTTGAGGTATGGGCACATATATATGTATATTCGGAAAGAAGACAACTGAAGGCTGTTGACCTAGCAGCTAACTCTACATAAAATGCGGATAGAAGATGGATGAGGAAAAAAAAACTACGGGTGACATCAGTTGGGATGAAGACAAGAGTAGCAGTTCGACGAAATACTAGCACTGCAGTGTTGAAGACGCAAGGAATGACAACTGCATGTGGCGTATCAGCATTTGTGCAAATCAATTTCCGCGGAATTTATTTTTATACATGGGGAAAAAAAAAACCTTTCCTCCTGGCTTACGCTTGTCTCAACACGCTCATACAGTTTCTTGCTTTACTTATAAAAAGCGTCTCCTCAGACAAAGTGGGAGAGCTGAGAGTCTCTCGAATTAGATTCCAGGACGTACGTTCAGTACAACATAACGTCCATTTTTGCGCGCGAGAGTGTGTGTGTTGTATGTCTAGATCTGCTTCGATAGAGAAAAAAAAAGCAAAATTTATTTTGAAGGGGAGGCTTTTGTGCCTTAGTGATGCGAACCGGCAATGGATGCTTTTTGAAGCACATTTCATTTCATTTTTGAAAGTCTAAAAAAAATGCACACATTGCTCCGGTCCGTGAATACAACGAGAGGAGACAAGAATTAAGACGCTGGCGAAAGTAAAAGAGAAAGAGAATAATATACTTTGTTGTGTATCACTACTCCGCATTATTGTGTACACTATTTAAAGCTTCGCAGGTGTTTCAGGGATGCGCTTGATCATCTTGGCAGGAGTGCCGGCGACAATGGTGTTGTCCTCCACATCTTTGGTGACCACAGAGCCGGCAGCCACAATGGAGTTTTTGCCGATAGTCACGCCAGGGAGAACAGTCGAGGCGGCGCCAATCCACGCGTTCTCTTTAATAACGATCTTCCCAGGGCACAGGGTGGTGTGGCGTATCGCAGGGTCGATAGGATGCCCTTCCGTGAGTAAATTTACCTTTGGCGCGATGAGAACGTTGTCTCCAATGTAGATGCCGCCCATGTCGAGGAACGAGCAGCCGTGGTTGACAATAATGTTTTTCCCAAAGAAGATGTGCTTCCCAAAGTTGGTCTGAATCGGAGGGAAAATGGTGACGCTCTCGTCGATCGGCTGTTGGATCAGCTCGGAGAATCGCTCGCGTGTGGCTGCGAGGCTGGTGGAGCTGTTCACCCCGTGAAGCAGGCGGAAGCAACGATCGACCACCTCCTGTGCAGCTGCAAAGTTGGCTGGTGCCGTCGAGAACGGCTTGCCGCTCAGCATTTTCTCAAAGATCGACATCCTAGGAAATGTAAAGCTGAACACACAAGTCTCTCGAGACGCGAAAGAGGAATGCCTGAAATTGCGCGGCAGAGTATTTATATTGTTTATATATACAAAAAGACAAGACAAGAGCGAGAGAATGGTGAAAAAATATGAGTGGATATAGCAGTGGCGCACAACGTTAAAGTGCATTTTCCTTTTTTTTCATTTTGAATAAAGAACGTTTTTCAACTCACATGGCAAAGCACGCAGCGAGAAAAAAAAAAGGTGTGAAAAAGGTAGACCCATCGCGACGGATCTCGTGGTCATTTTCTCTCACTTCTACAGTACTACGAGTGAAAGATGCCGTTTCATATCACAGAGGCAACGGACATACCACCACTCTAAATGTCTTCGAGCTTGCCCTTTGCTGCGTGCATGAAACAACTTGATAAAGAGTCGATCATCTCTTCACCTTTAATGATTCTGTAAAACCTCTGTTATGGGCTAATACAATTTACACTTAGGCCATTGACAAGGATGAGAAATAACAACGACAACAACAAAAACAATACGAGGTGTATGGATTCCAGTACAGCGGAAACAAAAGGCATACAAAAGTTAAAAGGACAATAGAAAATGGAGAAGTTTCGGTTGTAAAAGGCAGTAGCGACGAGAATCTGGAAAGAAAAGAAAACTAGATAAACAGCATTGTGAAGGAGAAAAAAAACCTTTGTGCGATACTTAGAAAAACAAACTTTGAAAACAAAGAAACTCAACTTCGAAAAAAAAAAAAAGCCAAAATAAAAGGACATACCTTATTCAACAGCAACAACAAAAAAAAAACAGCGAGATAAAATAATAAAAGCAATCCTTTCAGCTTTAATAAACCAAGATATGTATTTAAGACGCCCTTTCAATACCCATGCGCATCTCTAGCGGGTACCGCTTCTGTTACGAAGTAACGTAAGAAAAAAAAAACTAATCTAGGATCAGGTGCTCGCGGGCTTGACCGTCAGCGTCGATAGCCTTGCACTGGCGAACTGCGTAAAGCAACCGCTCCTTCATCTTTTCTGCGGACGAGTACGAAGGGAGGCGCAGCGCAAAGAAGCACGTGCTACTGGTAGGGAGAGTGTCCTTGTTGCCGTTGTGCGTCACCTTGATCTTCGTCTTGAGCGGAAGTCTTGACTGGCCTGTGGTGAAGCGCAGTAAAGACGTTCTGTCCTCATCTGTCATGCCCTCCAAGACTGCGAGGAACATGGCGGCGTCCGGGGTGTTGAGCTGGATGTCGCACTCATTGCGGAAGTCTGCAAAGGTGAGCTTCGGCGTGCCGCAGATCAGCAGCTCAACCTTCTGCCACCGATACGCCTGCAAGGTGTAGAGCGGCAGTACCTGGTTGAAGCCATGCTGAATGTAACCGATCGCCTCGGCAAACCGCTCAATCTCGCTCGCCACAATGCGCCGCGAGAGCAGGCATGCGCCATCTTCCGTCTCCGGCGGCAGATTTTCGTCGAGCAGAAACTGCTGGTTGTCCTCCACAATGGCCTGCCACATCTCCGATATACCGGGGAAGCGCTCCTCCAGCTCCTCCTGCGTGCGCATCATCAGTTCCTCCGGCTGCAGCAGCTTCGCAATGTCAGAGTCTAGTGTGGCCAGGTCCTTAATGCTCGCCTCTTCGCCCAACAGCAGCTTCCAGAAGAGCGGCGGTAGCTCAACTGCCAGAAGGTCCTGGGTAAGAAAGAAGGAGGCCAGCAGCTTGCCGAAAAACTCGAGCATCAGCGAAGTCTGCGCGCTGCTCAGGAGCGCAACGTTGGGCATAATGGCGGTGACGTCGCCACGGCCGCAGTTCACGAAGAGCGGGTTGAGCTGGGACTGCTTGCTCGGGTGCGTCGTCATAATCTCCGTAGCAAGTTGGGAGAGAACATCGCGGTAAGGCCCACCAGCGTCGGTGGAACCAAAGCCGGCCAGCTTGACCGTGAAGATGGGTGAGACAAAGAAGGTGTCGATGGTGGATTGCTGCAATTGGAGGTACAGCTGACCAAAGACGGAGCGCATCAGCGTCGGGAATGCGCCAGTGGTGCTGGACGGCTGGGCTTGCATGGTGTGGATCGTTACAGAGACCTTCTTGCCTTGACGGTGCTGGAAGGGTGTCATGATGCGCGTTTGAATTTGCTCCTCCGTGGCGCGCGAGCAGAGGTTTTTGAGAGCGCCAAAGATATCGAATAGCTCCGTCCGCCGGCGAAGATTGATCAGCGGCGCGAACTCAGCGGTGAGCTCATCCAGCTTCTTTAGGCGCACAAAGTACGGCTGCAGCGGCAGAAGCGAAATCTTGTCTACAAAAGCGCCAGCGTTGAGGACTGAGGTGACCAGGGTATAGCTGGCCAGCTCGTGGCTGGCCACCGTAGACTCACTAGAGAGTCGTGACACAAGGTCGGCGCTGCTGCGCACGTCGAGGACGCTCTGCACGAAGAGGTTGAGCTCCGCATAGA
Organism: Crithidia brevicula; assembly: GCA_030849845.1. Lineage (NCBI taxonomy): Eukaryota > Euglenozoa > Kinetoplastea > Trypanosomatida > Trypanosomatidae > Crithidia > Crithidia brevicula. Next base: position 19,211 of record JASAOD010001837.1, on the reverse strand, counting down.
ACTCGTACGACTGCGGTGCGACGGTGTCTGGCGCGTAAGGCGTCTGCACTATGTGCTCGTACAGCCGAGAAACGGAAAGCGTCTGCGGGCCGGGGCGGAATGATTTTAAATCTACGGTAGCATCGTCGCAGTACTCCGCGGCGTAGAACGGCAGCCCGATAATCTCTCGCTCCGTGTCAAATTTGGTCTCCCCCACCGTAATGCCGCCTCGCTTCACCTCAAAGTTGATGCGGCGATCGCGATAGTTGGCACATGTAATCAGCTCGTCACCGGCATTCACGCGCAGCGACAAACCTTTAAACGACTTGGTGTGGTTGTAGCACAAGAACACGCCTCCTGTCCGGCCGTCCACGTAGTACCCAAAACACGGCAGCGACGCGTCCTGCTGCGATTGCCGCGACGCCGAGTTCCAGCCCACGATGACCGATCCGTGGCGGTTGCCATTTATCAGCACTGTGAACGACATACTGCCGTCCTCGTCTCGGCCTTCTTCCGTAAACACGCCCGTGGCCGAGGTGCGGTTCTCTGCCTCGTTGAAGTGTCTCACAATGTTGCACTTCATGGTGTGTAGGGAGCTAACCTCGGTCACCATCGCCGCGGGGAGCGGTAGCGGCGGGTCGTGCGTGATGGCACGTACAACCTCGCGTGCGCACATGACCAGCTTGTACGGGATCTCCGATGGTGCGTCGCGGTAAGGGTGCGCAGGTAGCTCACGCTGATAGCGCTCAATTAGGTCGGCGATCAGTGTCACACCGGTCTGCACCACCGCCGAGCCCATGCGCTGTCCACGACACAGCGACGCCATCATCTCCGTCAGGGGTCGGAGGTGGGCTGTAAGGGCTTTGTGCGACGGTAGCGGAATGCGCTCGTCTGCCAAAAGCTCTTGTACACAGTGAAGGGCGGCGTGCCGCGTCGATCGCGTGTAGACGGTGGCGGTGCGAAGCAGTACTAGAACGAGCGACGTGCCGAACGCGTTTGGAATCGCGCGGCGGAAAAGCTCGTTGCGCATGAGCGACGCTATGACGTTCACGCTGGTCTCCACCTCCGCAGGAACCTGGAGGAGAAACGGCGAGCACAGGTGTGCGATGCTCTGGCACACAAGGCGGAAGGAGCCGTGCTTGATCTCGCCGTCAAGGATGCGGGAGATGTCGGGGTGCGTGCGAAGTGCCGTAAAGGAGAGGAGACGCAGAAATGCAGGCTGAATCGCCGCCCGAGCCTGTTCCTGCGAAAGAAGCGTTTTCTCGAGGAGGACACGCGCGTAGGTCACCATAAGCACCTCCATTTGCTTCTCCGCTGAGAGGTTGCTCTCGCGGCTGCCGGGAAGAGAGCCGCGCGCGGAGTGGCGGCAAACGGTGCCGACCGTCAGCGCAACATTCGCGGAGACAGCCGGCAGACTTGACTCCTCCAGCACATCCTTGAAGGCCGGCGCGTTCATTTCCCCGCGAACCTGCGATGAGCACACCTTCCACTCCACTACATTCACCTCCGAGCCAGGCGCGCGGAGCACAAAGCTGAGCTGGATATCGGTGAGCGCCGTGCTATCTTCCACAAACGGGCGACACACCGTCCCGTCGCTGGTGATGGCCATTACCTCTCGCGTCTGCAAATTGACGTCGAGGTGCAGAAAGACTTCTCGGACAGCGGGGTCGAAGAGGCGGTTGCTCAGCGAGGCGTAGGCACCGTGCACGATGCGGATGGGGTTCGACGAGCCGTTCTTGCAGTCAAGGCGCAGCTCTATCGGAGCACTGCGCGGAAACTGCAGCCGCAAAACCACGCGGTGGCGTTCGGTCATGGTGAAGCGCGGCGACGGGACTGACCCGACGCAGCTCACACCACCTGTGACCTGCCTCACGGTCATTGTGTCGACCACCGCAAGCGACGAGGACAGACAGGTGAAATCGATGAGGTGCTTCACGGACTTCCATTTGACCTGCTCGCGAACCTCAACCAGCAGGGGCACTCGTGGGACACTGCGACGCATGAGTGGGCTTGAAGAGGCCTCGACGCCGCGCACCTTCTCCTCCAAGGACGCCTCACCATCTGTCTCAGTCTGCGGCAGACGAACAAAGCGGACCTCGCTCTTACTGGAGATGAGAGACTGTAGCTGCACCACGGAGCCTGCCTCGCCGCCGGAGCCGTCGCTCCCGTCCAGCGCCACAAAGCAGCCAGAGGAGTGCCAAGTTGAGGAATGTTCAGCTCGACCTTGGCGCTGGCTGGCGCGTAAGCTCGGCATGAAAAAACTGCCGTTCGCGGCAGGAATGAGCAGCCCCACATCGATGGCGTTCGTGTACGCGAAAAGCTGGACGTCGTGAAAGTTGGTGTTGCGGAGGGTCGCCACGACGTAGACTGAATTTTGCGAGAGCGGCCTTCTCAGCCGGAGTTGAACCCGGCTGTGCGCGGTCGTGACGGACTGAAGCAAGTCGTCGACTTGAACGAAGCCACCGTGACTCCGAACACCAACAAGCAGATCACGCGCACTCGGCGCGCTAGCTCTGAGCTCCTCGGCTGTAGGGACGTGGTCCATGATGAGCAGTGAGGCGGCCCCTGCTGGCTTCTGCCAGAACGACAGCGTGCAAGAGGCCGTGATGGGCTCGGAAACGAGAACGCACTCCTTCACCAGCGCCGGATGCGTCAGCCACGTTCGCGGCAATTCCGTTGCATTACCAGCATGGGACGGCAGTGGTGTGAAGTGCAACGGTCGGCAGGGAAACGCGTACGAGGCGTGGTTGTGCAGCTCTAGAAGCGCGCGACGGCGCTGCAGCGTGTCTTGCGTGAGCGACCGAATCAAAGGCGCCGCCGCCTCTAGCAAGGGGCCGGCACGCACCGAAATGACCTCCGAGGCACGTCGCCACTGGAAATGGTTGGGCTCAACCAGTGCAAGAACCTCCTCTCCTACTCCGCGCCGCGTCGCTGCGGTGTCGACGACCTGCAGCCCGTACGTCGGTGCCGCCAGCTGCTCCCCTCTGAAAAGCGCTGCTGTCGACTCTCCGCTGAGGGCGGCAGCGCCGTCGCCCGGAAAAGCGACCAGCAGATCTTGGGCCGTCTCCTGGCTCTCGTCGATGTGCACCAAACGTAGGCCTACGTGGTCCTCGTTTTTGCCCTCGCCAACATCGGGCTCCGACGAGTAAATGAGGCGGCTACGCGGGCCGTTGGAGCGCATGAGGACGGTGTACGTAATGCTGCCCTTCAAAAGCCGCTTCTGGCTCTGTACCGCGACAAACGGGTTGGCGCTTTCACTCTTCTTGCCGACAGTGATGCCAATGTCGTCGTTCTCCTCCTCCACGTCACCGGTCTTCCCCTGCAGGCCCTCGTTTTCCGAAAAAAAGAGGACGCCGCTGCCGCTCGTCGTATGCAGAAAGATGCCCACTCTCGCGCCGGCGGGAACCGTGATGGGCTCAAAATTCTCCAGCGTCTCCTCCCACGTGTCCTTCAGCGCCAGTTCTACCTCGACCAGCTTCGTCCACGACTCGGCATCCCGCTCGTAGCCCATGAAGGTGCCGATGCGAGTGTACAGCCGCACTGTTGCCACCGCGTTCGTGTCTGGAATGAATGACAGCTTCGAGATACGGATAGTGTTGTTCTTTGCCACCACATCGAACATAATTCCGTTGTAGGATCCCGACCCACCGCGCAGCCGCGACCCGGTGCGCAGCGAGAACGTCGGTCCCTCCCCGCTGTCACTGAAGGTGTCCTGGAAGGCCTCGCTTAACTGCAGCGCGCGCGAGATACTTGTCGCCTCGTCCACCATCAGCTCTACGCATTCAGTGATCTGCGGGTTTTGCGCGAGCAGCGGCTCAAAGGAGTGCAGGATACGCCAGCACCCCCACCTGTCGCCGAAGAAGGAGCGGACGCCAGAGTCGCGCAGCTCGTGTGAGGCAAACTTACTTGACGGAAGCAGCTGATGCACGTCCCACAGGCAGCACTGTACCACCTCTCCATGTACCACGCGCAGGTACAGGTTGCTCGACTGCACGTGGCCGTGCGCCAGCTGGTGCAGATGCCAATGCTCGAGCGCGTAGACGAGCGACGAAGCAATCTCCTGCTCTGCCCTCACGTCAAGGGCACCTTCGTAGTCCTCGAGCGTGCAGTCGAACCAGCCATCTGCGATAACAGCCACGGCGTCCGCCTCGTTGAGTGCCGGCAGAACCTCGTGCTGACGCATGACCGACAAATGGGGCAGAACGTTGTTGGTGCTGTGAATGACGTAGCGAGAGTCGTTGGTGTAGAAGAGGTGCAGCGTCCTCTCAACAGCGCCGAAGTTCGCGTCGAAGAAAAGCAGACGAACCATATTCTTAGACGGGACTCGCCCCACAAGCTCGTACGCCAAAGGCAAACGGATGTGCACATTCGCTTTCGTGGACTTCGCCGCCGCCGACGCTGCTGCCGTTAAACTGTCGTCGCAGTGTGACGGAACCACCACCAGCTCTCGCTGCGAGCACTTGGCGAGGTAGTCTACAATGGAGTCCACTTTGGCAGCGTCAAACTCGGGCGGCGAGCGTGCAAAGGCGCCGAGCTCCGTTAGCTCCTCTAGCACCTGCGACAGCCGATACTCGAAGCGCGAGCGCGCCGTCTGCTCGCCCCAGCAGCGCTCCAGCGCGCCAGCCAGCCTCGTGGGGAGCTGGCGCACGATCTCGGAGAGAAAAGGGAACGTCTGGATCGCCATGAAAAGCGGGTAGCGGCGCAGCAAGGACGGTGTGATAGGTTGCGACCATAGCACCTTCTCCAGCGATGGCTGGTGCAGCCGAGCGTACTCCACGGCGCTTGAAAAGCGCGCCAGCGTGGCGGACGAGTTGGGATGGTCCAAGCGCACGAAGGGGCAGATGGACGCGCCGTGTGGTATGCCCTGAAAGACGACCTGCGGGGACTCGTTGTCGCGTGAAATCGACAATGTGCCGTTGCTGCGGTCCACGATAAACACGATTTTGGTACTGTCGCAGAACAGCACCTTTTGCCCGGACGTGCCGCGCACAAGCGGCGGCAAGAGCTCCTGGTTTGGCATCGAATCGTCATCCTGTACGTCTTGCACAACCCACAGTGAGCCTATATTGGTCTTGATTGCCGTGTACTCCGGTGCAAACTGTGCAAACGTCGCCAAAGCGACGCCGGCAAAGAAGCCGGAGCCGAGCGGGGTACCGGGCTGCGAGTCCTTGCGATGAATGTGCACCACAAACGATGAGACGCCGGTGATCGGCAACGGAGTGCCAAGAACGGCATCGCCGCCGCCCATCTCGTTCACAGAGCTTGCCATCAGTCCGTTACGAGTGACCGTGATGTGCCCCGCATCGTACTTCACCCACGCCGGGCTGTACGTCTTCGTCGGTGACGTTGGCATCGACGAGGTCGTCTTGTGGTCCAGCGTGACGGCGACGCGCGGGTTCCGCCGGATCTTTTCGGGCACGTACAGGAGCGCTGTCGCCTTCTCGGGGTCCACGCTGACAAAGCCGATCTTGTGGAGCTGCCGCTGGTGCTTGCCGCTGTAGAGCTCCTCCTTCGAGATGCTGCAGCGCACGATGTCGTTGGTGTCGTAGAGGAAGAAGTCCCCCTCGGTGGTCACGCGCAGCGTAAGCACCTCATCACTCTGGACGTTAAACGGCTTGCGGATGCGCACCGTAGGGGCGGGCGGGGCCGCGCGGCTCATCATCCCCGACGACGACAGAGTGCGCCGGTACACCTCCGCGACGTGGAGCTCCAAAAAAATGGTCGTTTCTTTTCCCTTTGCAGTTACCATAAACGCAGAGGAGTGCGGCCATCCCGAGGCCACCTCCATCGCGGAGAAGACGTGCTGCAAGTAGGACGCCGAGGCGGAGCTGAGCTGTGTCTCGACCGAGTCGTTTTCCCACATCCAACAACCTTCCTTCGACACAACGGCCTGGGTGAGCGGGAAGGGAGGGCACGCCTCGATCTCCAGAAACAGCGTAACGACGCCGTCGCGCTGCAAGCTAGCGGCGTAGCCGGCGTTCACGTTCTCGATCAACGACACGCACGACTCACCGCCGCGGCACATGACAAAGGGCACGCGGTCCTCTGTAAGCGCCTCGCGTGTATTCTCCTCGCCACCGCGTAGGCGCAGGTGCAGAAACCGCACAGCTGCTGTGGACGCTGCCGCCGCATCTGACGACAGTGAGGCACCTCCGCCGCGAGTGGCGCCGTCCGTCACAAAATCCACAGAGAAGACGTCGTTCGTCGTCGAGAGACGCAGCGATACGGCAGCCCCGGCGATGTGGTGGAACACAAAGGGGCAAAGCGTCCCGCAGTCTTCGCTGTACTCCTCCTCGCTGAGAAAGAGCGAGACAGGGATGAGGAACGCAACGCCGTGCGGCTCAACGCGCGCGTGCGCCTCCGCCTTCGCCTTGGACGCGACATCCGCGACAACCACCATGCCGTCCCGCCGCCGCGCGCTCCCGACCGCGACCACTGCTCCCTCCATCGCCTCCACGATGCTGCCCTCGCGCCCTGCCTCATGAAGGCCATTTGCCACGATTTCCACCGCGCGGGCGTCCTCCGAGGCCAGTGGAATGTGCCCCGCTCCGCTGGCGGGGCACACACTCTGCGCGTAGACGCCGCCGCACGCCACACACTTCACGACCGGTAGCAGTCGTTTTGCGGGAACGCGGAAAGGCTGCTCCTCGTCTAGGTTGTGCACCATCACCGCGCCGTCCGCCTGTACGTGCGTGTGGAGGCGCACCAGTGTGTTCGGGTCCGCGTTTTGCATTTCCGTCAGAAGAGCAAGGTCGCCCTTTGCGAGTGGCGCGAGGAGGGACTTCTGATTGCCGGATATGGGAATCGTCACGAGCGCGTTGTGAATCTCGCCGGCGCCGCGGATAAGCGTGGCCAGCATGTTCTCAGCGCCGGTCAAGTCACCCAACGACTCCATCGGTGATGTGGCCAGCAGCGAGATCGTCTTGAGCAGTCGCTCGTACGAGAAGCTGGAGGGCAAGCTGGCACTCGACAGTTCGACGTACGACATGAGGGCCACCAGCATCCGAGTAACGAGAAAGCCGCGGACGTAAGGAAAGATGGCGCACTCCGTGCTCTCTGTGTTCTGCAGGGCGTAGGTGCGGTACGTGATGCGGCCACGGAAGGCGCGCGGCTCCAGCGGAAGCTCGACGAACGGCGACGAAGACTCGCTCTTGCGTCCCACGAAGACAGAGAGAACGCCGTCACTGTCAAACTCGTCGCGGATGTCACCTACGTGGCCGTCGCTGCTGTTGTAGAAGCGCACGCCGCAGCTCGAAGATGTATTGATGAAAATCGAGTAGACTTGATTCGCGCGCATCCGCAGCATCAGCGGGCCGGCTGAGAACGGGTGCTTGTCGACAACAGCCACCTCCTTCGTCAGCACCTCGCGCCACTGGTGCGGTGCCTTCTCTGCGCCCTCCATACTGCCCTCTTTCCAAAAAATGCGCACGGTGACCCGGTCCGACGTCGTTTGTGATATGCAAAAGACCTCCTCCAGCGTAACTTCCTTTTTGCTCCGCAAATCGAACATGATGCCATTGTACGATGCTGAGTTGCTCTGGTTCAGGTGTGCGCCAGTGATCATGGTGTGCAGCTCGCCCTCCAGCACAGGCGTGTTCGCCTCGCACGTGACGTCGCCAAAGAATCCATCCACAGCGATGAGACCGTTCTTGCGTTCGTAGGCGACATTGCTGCTGCTCAGCAAGCACAGGTGCGGCGGGGCACCGACACCGTCGCTCTCGATATTTTTCAGCAGAATCTGAAAGGTGTACGTCCCCTGCTCGAGGCATAAGTTCGCCGGGTCCAGCGTCACCTCCGACGCGTGGCCCTCAACCAGAAAGCGCGAGTTCCAAATCCACTGCCACTCAAGCCGCTCCTCCTGCGAGTAAAACATGGAGACGGAGCAGTGCGAGATACCCTGCGTGGCGCGTGTCGACGGACTCAGCAGGAGAACGGGAAGAGAAAACGAAATGATGCGCACTGCCAGCGACAAGACACGGACGCGGAAAGTGACGGCGATGTCTTTTGTCGTGGTGGGCGGCCGGCAAATGAGCCGCAGCGAGTCGCTGCAGTGACGCAGGTTGGCCTCCGTCGCAGGGCTAGAAAGCAGCTTGCCTTCAATGGAGGGCAGCGAGGAGCCGTGGTTTTGCTTGTACTGAATCGTTCCGCAGAAGCCGCGTGGCGACATGCTAAATTCCGTAAAGGGGTCGCTGCTGCCGCTCTTGCGGCCGAGGCAGACGGAGAGTGTGCCGTCTGTGTCGAGGTCGTGTCCAATCTCGCCCACGCATCCATCCTCTTCACAGTAAAAACCAACACCGCAATTGTGCGACGTGTTGATATAGAAGGCGAATGTTGTGTTGCCCTCCACAATGATGGGCGCGAGCGGGATGCTGAAGTGGTGGTCAGCGGTCATATCAATCATATCCTCGAAGATCATCGTCCACGATCGCCCGTCACGCTCGTGGTTGGTGCTGCTACCCTTGCGGAAGTACGCCTGGACTTGGTGGCAGCCCGTCACCCGCGTCAGCACCGAGAGGCCAATGATCTCAATCGTCTCGCCTGTTTTGCAGTCGAACATGATGCCATTGTAAGAGCCGCGGCTCTGCAGGCGGAACTTCTTTTTGCCAACCTCAAACACGCGCGTGATGGAGCTCGTTGGGGGTGAAATGAGCGGGTACGTGGCGCTGCTGCACCGCTGCTTGCCTTCGTTGCGCAGCAGAAAGCACTGGCTCGTATTGATGCACAGGAGGTTGCGTTTGTCGTTGCTTTCGCACACGTTGACTGAGGTGCCCTGCACGCTAGCGACCGTGCCGCGCTTCGAGATTTGCAGCCCGCCGATTTTGAACGCGACGGGATCGCCGTCCTGTAAGGCCACACGGTCGTCTTGCGCAGAAGCCGCCATCGCGCAGAATCGCACCGAAGACCGTTTGACGGCGAAGCGCTTACTTTTGCCTGTTTCCAGCGCCGTCTCCACCACCGCCACGTCTGGCCCGCACACGCGTGTCACCCTGCCTAGGTGGGACGTCCCATACAATGGTGGCGCAATTGTCGCCGTAGTGCCTCGCGTGGAGAGGTAGGCGACGACGCGAAGACGCTCGCAGCGCTGTTCCTCCTTGAGCTCCAGGCTCGCCATGTGGATGCCTTGAGTGTACACGCGAATTGTCTCCCCGTCATGAAAGAAGGTGACGGTGTCGCCAATGTAGAACAGCGTCCCATTGTCTAGCTTGTCTGCCTGCGGCGTGTACTTCCACTCCGTCTTGGTGTACGCCTGCGTGCGCTCGACGGTGTCCATCAGCACGATAGCCTCACTGAAGGTGTCCACAGAAGGCTCGTCGCTGCTCTCAGGGAAAAGGCCGATGGCAACCGGCGCAAAGGTGGGCTCGACGCACTCGTTGTACGAAACAAGGCCCTCGCGCGACTGGATAAGGCACGGGTCGTGAGAGAAGACGAGGAGTCGCAAATTGTCTTCGTCGGCGTCGGCCGAAATGCTGCCGGAGATGACGAACGGCTTGCTCTGCAACCCGCTCAAGGTGGAGCTGAGAAAGATAGTGTTGTTCAGGCAGTCGACCAAAATGAATACATCTCCATTGTTGCTGACCTTGTCGCTCGTATCGCACCACGCGCCCCACGTGTTTTTCGACCCGCACAGTTGCTCGAGATCGCCTCTGCTCATCGGCCGCGACGTGTCAGCCAGATTAGTCACGCCCACAAACACCTCCGTCATGGAAAAGAGCGTGTTGCGGGTATTACTGTCGATGTGGAGACTCAAGAACGACTTGGTTCGCATCGGAAGCAGAGTTGCACTGACCGCGACGCAGTCGCCGCGCAGGGTGCAGCTGGCGCGGACCCGCTGCCCGTTTCTCCAGAGGGGCGTGAATGAGTGCAGCCCGCTGAACGGGTGGCCCAGCACGCCGGTGGTGTGGCTAAGCTTAATGTCGACTCTCCGCTGCCCAAATCGGGCCAGCTCCTCGCTGAATGCGAAGCTTTCATCGTTGAGAGCAATGCACGTGCCGTCGAGGATCTCGGCGTTAACGCTGCGCTTGTCCGACCAGCCAAGGGCAGCGTTCTCCTCAAACTCAACATATTCGCCGACCTGGAGCGTTTCGGGGCAGTGGTCAGAGACGAGGTACTCAGGCACACTGCCCGAGGCGGCGCTAACGAAGAAGAACATGTCTTTCGGTCGCTTCCATGCACTGAAGCACGCCTCGCAAAGTGCGGTGTTGTCCTCGCTGCCGTAAAACGGCGCGGCCAACCGCCGCGAGCACACGCTGCAAGTCACACGGTCCTTCGACGGACTGCTGAAGTTGCTGATCGGGTAGGTCACACGGGCCGGAAACAGGCACGTGTTCAACGTCGAGAAGACGACAACCGTCTCCTCCCCACACACCACCATCGGTCGCAGATCGCAGGATAGCGGGACGCCTTCAAACAGGACGCCCAAATCCGTCTGCTCACCATTGCGCACGCGGGTGAAGGCGATTGTTTTCTCGGGCCGATTCACGCGCATCAGCAGAACGTCTCCGCTTTGAAAGAGCTCCTCGGCAGCGCCAAAAATAATCCCAGGCTCCATGCAGCAGTTCACGCTGTTCGTCGCGGCCGAATCGCGATTGCACAGCGCCCACGCGTCATCCCAACTCGCCACCTCGTCCTGCGTCTCCGGCCAGCGCATCTGCGTCGTGGTAAACCCGACGTACATCAGGTCATTCTGCGAGGTCTGTGTGATGGAGACCGCCAAGGTGAAGCGCATGTCCATCTGCACGTTGCCGCGCACGACAGAGCACCCGTCCGCCGTGGTGACGGCGACCGACGGGTTTGGTGTGTAGAGGGTCTTGGAAGAGCAGTGCAAATCAATCGCCACCGTGCTTTTTGAAAAGATCACGTCGGCGTTCGACCGCTGGTACAGCGCGGTTGCTGACGTCGCTGCCGCCTCTATTGTGTTTTTGTGGTCCGTCAGGGCCTTCGCTCCTCGTTGCTGCTCCGCCAAGATGCCAATAAGGTTCATCGCGGTTGAGCGGCTGAGCGACTCTTGGTACTGCCGCTCCACCGCGTGGCGCTGATCATCCTCGCTGTGGAGCAGCGGTGCGACCGCCGAGGCTTCGTAGAGGATCTTGTACAACTCGTTCGACAGCAGCGAGGCACACGCGTGCGCATCGGCGGAGGCACTTTGGTACAACGGCGTCTGGATAAACGACGGCTTCAGTCCGTGTGGCTGCACCGTGAAGAGTCGTCGGTCCTCATCGCTGGCAAGATACACCACCACCTTCGCAGTGACCTCGGCGATAGCGTGGACAACCACCATACCAAAGGTGTCATGCTGGCAGTAGAGGTAGCTTCGCTCACCGCCCAAAACGCCAAGCGCGACGAGGCATGCGTCAAGGCCACGATCTAGCTGCGAGATCGAGCGCTGCACCATGAGCGAAATCACTGGCGAGAAGCCGGGGACCATGTGTAGCTCCTGCAAAGTGTCAATGGCCGTGCTGCGTCGGAGGCTCTCCGTCCAGTGTTCCACCGACTCATCCGAGATCGACGGCGGAGGGATGATCTCGCACGAAGCGTCATCGTTGAAGAGAAACGCGATTGGGTACAGGTCGTCCACCTGAGTAATGTTGGCGAATGCCAGACCTATCATCACCATGTTTTCGCGATAAAACGTAATCTCGCCGTAGTCTGCGTTGAACTCGACCCACACCACTTCGTCGTTACCGTACACGCGCCGGTGATTGTTGCGCGGGATGCAATGCCGCCGCAGAAGGAGGTGTCCGACTTGGTCTTGGTCGTCCGTGTCTTGTAGCACAAAGACGTCATTGCGGCTGATCAGGTTGCCCATGTTGGGTATAGATGGCTGGCCGTGCGCTAAGCCGAGGTAGTAGCAACCGCCGAGCGGAGCACCGGGGCCCTGAACCTGCTGCTGGCGTCGCTTAATGCGGAAGCCGATGAGGTGGGTGCCCTTCTTTGGCAGCGAAACCGAGCCAAAAAATGTGCCCTTGCCCTTCACTACCGTTGTGTCGCCCACCCAACGGGGCGGTTGCATGGGCGTCTCAACCTCTTTGATGAGCTTGATGCGCGCGAGATCCACCAGCTGCTGCACAATGTCCTCTGTCGAGACAATCCCGCGCAGCGAGTCCGACGCATCGACCAGGTAGTCGGGGCGGAGCATCTTGCATAACATCGTGAGGCAGTGCGAAGCGCGCACTTTCACCCACTTGTCGCGGCACCGTGTGAGCATCATGGCGCACAGCTGCAGTACTATTGCGTGCGTGCGAGGTGTCACGGAGTCGTAACGGAAGCACTCAATGACGACGGAGATGCAGTGCATGATGCGCGAGAGCAGCACCACGATAAGCTCCACACGGGCGTTCTGGCCACCAGGGTACGTGTTCAGCTTCGCCACGAGCGCGGTCGCCGAGGTGCTGAGGAAGGAGGTCGCCTTCTCCAACAGACCGCTGATCGCCTCCCCGTTTGTCGCGGACGTCGTGGTGTCGGCGGAGAGGTCTTTGTAGCACATGGTGATGAGGTAGTCGGTGGTGATGAGGACGGTGTCGCACACAGTGGCAGGGGTGAGGTAGCGGTGCCGGCTGCTGCAGTGCAGGGACGCCAAGTCGAACTTGAAGGGCTGCTCCTCTCCAAAGTTGACAATGACCTTCATAAGAGTGTCATCACCGTGGACGCTGACAAATGGAATGGCGCTGGACATGGACGACATCTCCGCCACTACGCCGAGGAACTCGCCGTTTTGGGTAAAGAAGACGCTGTTTGATGGCGCCATCAGGCCACAGCCAATCACGTCCCCGACCTTCCATGGGGCAGACAGCTGGTAGTCCTGCTTTTCAGGGTGGTGCGCGCGACCAGACGACGCCAGCGACATCACGTAATCCGCCCTCACCGCGTCAAGTGGTGACAGCGGCACAAGGCTGAGACCCATCTGCAGCACCGCGTTGTTCGGGTGCAGCGCAAAGTCCAACGTCACCTCAAAGTATTGCACGTCGGGAAACTCGCTGATCACGCATGGGATGCCGTAGTTCGCGTAGTAATCCACCTCCTCCGACTTGGCTGGTATTTTCGTGTTGTGCCCGTGCGCCTTCCAGTGCGTGCGTGCGCTAAAGACAATGTTGACATTCTCCACGTGCAGGCCCTGTACTTCGCTCTGCACCAAATGCACTCCCTCCACTGAGGTCTGGAGCATCGCGTTTGGTGTGACGAGGCATCGATGGGCAAGGTCGAACAGGCCGTGGTTTTCGTAATATTTCTCCGCATCGCTGCTCGTGGAGTCAAGGCGCAAGCCGTACGCCGTCGTGAAGAGCTTCTTCAAGAAGGCGAAGATCTCGCGAGGCTGCAGAATGGACATGTCGACCCCATCCCACGGGTGACACAGTGTTGCACACATGTACACCGACTCTGCGTACGGGAAGTTGTGCGTGTCGTCCAGCTTGTGCAGCAGCGCTCGCAGCGAGCTCTGCACAAACGAGCACACCGACTTCTGAAGCTCGACCTCGCGCAGCATCCCACACCCAATCATCTGCTCCGTGTAGTGGTGACTGAACCCGGCCTTCTTCTCCTCCGCCGCATCGCTGCCCTCGCTTGCTGCGACCACCTTAGACTGCGAAAGATCAAGTCGGTAGTGCAGGTGGGTCATGAGAATGGACGCCAGCATTTCACGGTCGTGCGCGAATGACTTGCACAGATCGTCCTGGAGCTGATACGCGGCCGTCTGGTACACCGTCTGCTGCGTCTTCAGCACCAGCTCCTTCAGAATATCTTCCGTTGGCTTGCTCATTCCATTGATCAGGTAATAGATGATCTTGTTGGGCAGGCCGTCCTCCTCACTCTTCACCGCTTTGCTGAAAATATTCACCGGTGAAGCATCCGCCATGCGCGTCGCCGTCTTCCGCGCACTGACGAGAGAGCCGCGGTGACTACTGGAAAAGTCGAGCGTTTGTGCCGTGAGTGTCTGGAAGCTCGCCATGGCAGCGCGACTGCGGTGCCCCAGCGAGTACATCAGCCGCGACTGCTGTCGTGACCCGCGGTCGGTGTCCGCTGTTACGGGCTCCTCTGTGTGCTGGTTGTCGGCCAGCTGTGCCTCACCAAAAACCCGCGGGGTGATGTCGTGCAGGAGAAAACGCGCGCGGTCGACGATGGCCTCCTCCCGTCCCTGCTGCAGCGCCTCGAGCAAGAGAAACGTTTTGCGCTTCAGCTTCTCCACCGCGCCAACGAGCTGGATCTCCACCGTCTGTGGCTCGTCAGACGGCGAAGGCAGTGTGTGCCAGGCAAGTGCACAGCTTGCCCACCGCATAATGCTCTCCAACCTGCTAGCGTACTGAATCCGACTTCGCTCGTACACGGCCGACCACATCGAGGCTAGCACGGTGTCAGACTTCTCCGCGACAGCGCACAGCTGTCCGTGCAGCTCTGCACACTCCTCTTTGCCGTCGGAGAGAGGCACAATTCTGCTGCGCCTCTGCACGGCTACAGAGGGGCCACCCCGCAGGAAGGAGTCCTCGCCCAGCGCACTGCCGGAAGGTGAGGTGTCGTGCAGGTTGTGCTGCGTTACGCGAATAATGATGGAGCTGAGAGCCAAGCAGATGTCACGCATCCAGTCTGTCTTTTCCGTCGCCAGCTCAACCGTCGTGTGAACGCTGAGTGAGACACCCGCCGCAGGCGTCTGCGGCGTGGCATCGGCGCCGCAAACAATGGCAATGCGCGCACCCTCCTGGAAGGAGGCCTGCTGCCCCTGACTGAGCACCTCCACGTAGGCTAGACAATTGTTTGTGATGAGAGAGACCGTGGCGCGGCCAGCGGTGCGCTCCCCCGCCTCCGCCGCTTCGAGAAACTCCACCTTGATGCTCTTCGCGTACTGTAGTGACAGGTTCGCGGTGAACGGGGCGGTCAGCTGCGGCGGCGATACGACGTAGTGCGTCTCGGTGAACGACACCACCTCGTTTTCTTCTTTGCCAGTGGAGAGGCTGTACCGGGATAGACATTTCCGGGCGTCGTTCAGAGCCTTCAGCGCGTCAGGGGCGATGGTAGCGTCCAGCTGCATGTCACACATGTAGTGCACGACAGGAAAAAGGACAATGCCGATGGACGTTCCCTTAAGCACATCCACGTTGGCGAAGCGCTCTGCGTCGGTTGCGAACTTCTCCTCAAAGCACCGCACGATCCACTTGCATAAGGAGCTGATAAGGGCCGCTGCAACCAAGTGCCACTGAGAGTACTCCTGCTGCGACAGCATGCCCAGCAGGGTGCTGAGCATCGCCTCAGACGCAGCGATCTGTCGCGGCTTCTTCTCGAATATGCACGCTGCCTCTTCCTGACACTCCTCCTTGAGTCGGTGCAAGAACGTCATGAACATCTTCTTCATGTCCTTTTGTATCACAGAAGCCACAAACTGCGTCAAGTTCTCCGGCAGCAGCAGCTGGCGAACATCTTTCAGGCTCGCGCTCTCGTTGATCAGCTTCAGCTGAAAATCGTGGCTGACGCAGCACGCCAGGACTGTCTTGTTGAGCTCGCCGAATACGCTTGCGGCCTCGTGCAGGAAATCGTTCTGTTTAATGCGGCCGTCTAGCTCCTGCAAGCGCTTGTGCGCGTCCACTACAATCCGCACCACCTGCCCCGGGCACTGGCGCTCGAAAAGATTCACGTGAATGTTCAAAAGGCGGCCAATGAAGCACAGAACCAGCTCAGGAGAGAGGCAGTCGTGCTCGCCACACTCGATGCCGGAAATGAGGTGCTCTGTCATGTCAAGCAGACGTCCGACAACGGCCAGGTTCTCGCGCAGGCTAGACGACAGGTGTATCGGGCCTACGTTGCCCTGCTCGTCGTTAAAGGTCAGGAGATATAGGTTGCTGCGATGCACCAGGTACTCCAAGTACTGTTGCGCCGTGATCGCGGAACGCGTACGCACCAGCTCGAGCATCTGTGCACAGCACTGCTTGCCAGCTGTCATGGACGGAAGACGCTTGAGGTAGGCCGCCGGCGGTGAGTTCGACTTCACGGAGCGAATACCGACGGTATCCTGGGTGGAGAGGTAGAAGCACCCGTCGTCGATGTTGTAAAACGGACGCTCGTTGACAGAGAACAGGCCGTCGTTTTGCTCGACAATACGCCCTTCACGGTCGATCCACGTGGTCGACTGCGGCTCGACGACGGCGTATTCAAAAAGGTTCGTCACCACGTAGTACTCGCCAGAGGGCCGCCAGTGCACTCGTCGCGAGGCGTGCCGGGTGGCAGGAAACGGCTTTGGTGGGCTGTCCCACCGCAACCCGGTCCCTTGCCAGACGTAGCCTGTCTGCGGGCTGTGCAGGCTGCAGCCCAGGCCTTCGTCCATCAAGAACGAGAAGACAAGAAATTGAGACTTGTTCTCGCTCGCGTGCTCCAGAGCTGAGTTGCGCATGCTTTCAATGTTCTGCGCGCGATTCCAAAGCTGCAGCGTCGAAACGTAGGCACTCATCCGCCCCTTGAAAAGCGCCGGCGTGATGTTCGCAGACGGCTGCACAAGCGCGCCGCTTTGGCTACGGGCTTCACAAAGAACGCCGTTCTTGAACACCGTCCATGATGCGGTGTCGTTGGTGGACGTCAGGGTGGCGCTCCACAGCGCCCACTCAGTCTTCAGCGTCTCGCGCACCTCTGCCACCGCGTCTTGGCCGTGGCGGAAGGTCAGAAGCATCGCGGATGTCAGCGGATTCAAAGATACGGTCACGGTGAGCCAGTTCTTGCTGCCCGATGTGAGCTGCAGAACCGTCATCTCGTTAACGGTGCCCGCAATGACGGGACACATGTAGAATTGCACGCTCATCGAGTCGCACGTGCGCGGCAGCGTTATCGTACTCGGCAGCAAGCTTCCGTTCACGTCATCGCCGGTGAAGCAGGCCTGCTTGTCAGTGGAGGCGCCAGCGAGGAAATACGGCGTCGTGTACTCATCATTTCCAATGTATAACGGAAAATCTTTGGAGGCCAACAGCGACGCAGCTGGGACCAGCGTTCGGGTCACCATCAGCGTATCCTTATCCATGAAAAAAACCTTTCCATTATCGCCGAGGACGCAGATGGACATATCCTCCTCAACGTACACGCCTCTGCACGAGTCCGGCGCGCTGCTGCTCCAGCAAATCACCTCAAATGGAGGAGTCAGCGACACCTTAAAAGACCGATTTTCTGTGAAGACGATGCAGCGCGGCGCCTCCTCCTCCATAAAAACGCACAGCCCCTTCACAGCTGACGGCGTGCTTCCGACAGAGTGAATGAGAGAGATCGTCTGCTCCTTTGATAACGTGGAGGGGATCGATAGGCGGACGCGAAAAGCAGTCTTCTGCTCGATGCGCTGCACAATGCTGCGCACATCGCGCATTATCAAGTTCTCCACGACGCTGCGGTGCTGCAGACTCCACCGTAAAAGTGCGAGAAGACCCTTGGTGTCACCAGAGGTGAAGACAATTTTCGAGAGCAGCGAGATTGCTTTGGCAACCCAGCGGTTGCTGTCGCCGTCGCCTGCGTGCTGGTACATATGGCGCAGTACTACAAGCATAATTCGCTTCACGCCCCAAGAGTGCAAGACCGCCACGTCCGAGGTTGACGATAAGCAGCGGTTCACCAGCGTGTGCAGGAGGCGCAGGCTCTCAACAGCAATGCCCTGTGCCACCACAGGAAGCACAAGCGCGACGCTAAAGTCAAACGCGCTCACCGACGATTCAGGCTCCAGGCTGTCATCCAGCTCATCCTCGCCATCGCTCTCATCAGACGAGTCGCCGCTGGCAGTTTCGCCAACCGTGGCGTCTTCCCACATCGGCGCCAGCAGAGCGTCATTGTATGGTTTGCTGTTACCATGGCTCTGATTTGCGCCAGCAATCTCATCGCGCACTACCGCTTGCACAAGAAGCGACCGCAGATACACTGGCGTGGCGCGGTGGTACCGCTCGCCAAGCTGGAGCGCTATTGTGCACATAAAATGCGAAATCTCGTCCGTGTTCACAAATCGCGTTTCCATCACTTCAGGGCACTTTGGGAGCTTCGAGTAGAGAGGGTACTCACGAGTCTTTAGCTCTGACGGGCATAGACACCACGCTCTTGTCAGGAGATCTGTGGAGCTGTACTTGACAAGCCCACCAAGCGACTTGAGTCCAACACGCTTCTCGTCGTTTACCGAGTTGAGCTCCGACGACGGCGGCTCCTCGTTCGTTGTCTGGACAAAACGGTACTCCACTGGGAACGCGGACTCTCGTAGCATGCGCAGCGGCTCTGCGCCTGGAGCGCGATTTCGTCCGGCTCGCTGATTTGCGGCGCGCTGCTGAGAAGTCTCCCCACCGCCTGTATGCGCGGCAACTCTTTCCTCGGAGCTGTCGGAGCTGTAGTCCTCGTCATCGCTGACCACACGGGCTTGTGTGTCGCGAATCTCTTCGGTCATGCTTTCCTCCCTCTCCATATCAGAGAATTCTTGACTCTGCATTTTCAGTTGCTTATGGCGAGAGTAAAAAGCAGTGAGTTCGATTCAAAATAGCAATTGCAACAGCTAGTGTTCGTGTTCCACGAGAATCGGGATCACCAACGCCGTGAAAGAGAGAGAGAAAAAAAAAGGGTGTGTACCGTGCGTGGCACTAAAACAAAACAATAAATTAAAAAAAAAAAAAAAAAGCGCAGCAGCTCGCGTAATTAAGGCGTTACAGAGACGTTTTACAGAGGCGAGATTTTGAATTGGAGTCAAACACGCACACGAACACGCACAGACACAAGCGGGAGAAGAAATATATTTTGTTCAAGGTGCAGAGCTGTCAGGTCTTAGCACGGAGTTTTGACAGGGGCTGCCCATGCAAGGGTCGCACAATAATATCTAGAACTTTATTTAGGAAATGACTGAATAAACTAAGAAAGAAAAAGAGCAGCGTTTGTTGTGGTGTGTGGAGACAAGTGTTTGGGTTTCTAATAGATATGCTGACTTAGCCCGAAAGCCAATGCTAATAAACGTTTGGAAAGTAGAAGTGCGATGACCGCCGTGATACTAAAGAGCTGTCAGGTATCAATAAAAGTAGAGAGAGAGAGAGAGAGAGAGAAAGAAAGCAATTGAAAGAGTTTCTGAAAAAGGAATGTCATAAGAGTGAAGAAGAGGAAGCAAAATGTTGCGATGGCTAATGCAATTCTATACAAGCAGCTGCAAAGTTAATCCTTTGTTTGTAGGCTGCCGGCCATTAACACTTGTTTGCCTTGTGTAGCGCGCCAGAGGCACGGTTCTCGAACAATGATGCAGAGTTTTTTTTTTTTTTTTT